>OX637867.1:5676803-5839303 GCA_951802705.1 Netelia virgata | reverse complement strand
TTTGGTTAATCCTAGTGGATTATTAAATATTGTTTTTTAACGATTTACAGGAAGACGATAAATTTGACGATAATAGAGGAGGACTCGTACGAGAAAGACGCCCTGTTTTACGTGGAACTCGGCGAGCCTCAGCTGCAAGGAGGTAAGCCTTGAAACCATTCAATAATTAATCCATCGAACTCAAATCCCGACTTAATAAAAACAAAAAATTCTAGAATGGTAAAACCGAGCTTAGCGAAACCACGTTTATTTTTACACATAAATTGCGACAATATCATTCGATATCGAGTTAAAAGAGTTAGTCGAGAATCGAGCGATCGTAAAAGTTATCGAGAAACGAATTAATTTTCGTTGACAATATTTTTTCCGGATTTTCGCATTGGAACTTTTGAATTAATCGCGAAGATTAAATTCATAATGTACAAACGCGCGTCTCGAAACTTCCACCGTGGATGTTATGATTGTCTTAAAGTGGATAGGAAGTGGGAAGAGAAAATTGGGAGTTAATCAGTATAATCGCAAAGTCTGGAAGATGTGCGTAGAGACGCTTACCGAGCCCCTCGCTCTTTCACGGAAGACGCCAGCGGTAAAAACTCCCGTTTTGCCAGCCGCAAGTATCGTGTACAATTTACTCGAGACACGGGCGATGCAATTTAAGTTTTAAACGAAAAAACGACGGTCCTCGAGTTCTGCACTCGCGGAGAAAAAAAATCCCCCACCTCGAGAGTCCCGGGGAGTTAAAAGGTTTCTTACTTTCTTCTTCTTCTTCCTCTTTTTTTATTCCCGGATTAAATTTTCTTATCAAGGCGAATATCTTCGTGGCCCGGGGAAAAAATACTTTCGAGTTTCGTATCGCGATAACCAATTTTTCTTTTCGTTACCACTCGACGTGAAAACGGGAGTGAAAATTATTCGACGACGAAATAATTATGAATAATCGTATCGTGAAAATGTAAATATGAAAATTTTCTTGTTTTTCTTTTCTTTCGTTTCGTTTTACGTCTAATTTCGAAAGGCTCTATTTTCGTAACGAACATTAATCATTTTTCTTTTTCGTTTTTCCAAACGTTTTTTTCGTTCTTACGATGAAAATTTTTCGTTGATAAATTGTCTCGCGATTCTCGAGGAAAATCCTCGTCGCGTCCAATTTCGATAATACGTTGGAAATTAGTGTCAGGCCGAGAAGCGCGTCGTTTCTTTCATGATCCTATAATGAAGAGCGTAATTAGCTCCGAGCGCGAAGACGCGATCATCGCGCTATTTTAGCGCCGCGAAAATTCATCGCGGTCGACGGAGTTTTTCCATTATCGGCTTCCGGACGTTCGCGGACCGTTCGTACTCGATGAAAGAAGCGTGCTCCATTATCCGGCGATCCGTCGATGCTTGCTTCACGACTTTCCACGGTATGACTAGATTGAAAATTTGACGAGAGAGGGAGAGAGAAAACCTCGACGAAATGCCTCGAGGCGTTGCGATCAGAAATCGGTTTTCTTTCGTTGTTTACATTTTCTATGAAAAACTGTGATTTTCCGTATACTCTTAACGTAACATTTCGATATTTCAATCGATTAATTTTTCAAATCATCAAAAAAACGACCCACGACTGCGTCATTTTAAGAAAAATATTTTTACTCGAAAAATTCACGCGTTTTCGAAAATATTATTAAAAACATATTTTTACGATTAGGTAAAAATTGATACGACAGATTTTTAATGACTCGATTCTCGACTTATTCTTGAATTATAACTGATTACTTGCTACGAACAAAAATCTACGTTTTTTTGTTGTTTTCGAAAACTAACTTTCATGCCCTTAGACAAAAACCCCTTATTTTTTGCTCTCCCACCCCTCTCTTCTCTTTGCCTCCAATAATTTATTTATCACTCGCCTACTGGTCACGAAACTGGAAACTGTACGTGCTCGCAACACGACTGCCCGTAAGTTGAAGACACAAATCAAAACCGAAAAAACAACTGCTGCGAGAAGTTCACGGATGAATTGTTGCTTCTACCGCCGCTATTGCCACATTCAGCTGCTAACGCTTTTTCATCAATCGTCGATCGTCATTTACAAATTTACGATACACTTTTAGATTTCACGTTTTTTTTATCGATTTTGCAACGAAAAAGTTCCTGCGTCGAGAAAAATTGATTAATCTTAAATAATCTTCATCGTCGAGGCGAATAAAGTTCGTATTACGATTAAATAAAAGTAAGTTGGTGGGAATTTTGGAAACTTTTCATTGGACCACGTACGATTTTATTTACAATGGAAAGAATTTTGTTCGTCTCGAGTGAAGTTCGTTGATTGAAGTTAAATAATCGTTCGGTATATATTTGATTATATTTGATTCGAACGTATTTATTTTTCTCGATGTACATTCCTCCCTGTTACGTTCCCTGTAATTTATGATAATTAAATATATAAACAGCAATCATACGCGTGTCGCAAATCGTCGCTATAGATAGTCTGCGGTCGTTGCTGTGATTACGCCGCCTAGATACACGTTCGTTATCAAAGCCTGCAGCGATGCGAATATCGCCAGTGGTAAATACGTTTGTTGTAAATTCTCTCGTTGCTCTCATTAACGATCGCGGCTTCGCTTATTAGTTCTCGTACGAGCCGTTCGACCGTGCAGTCAGGAAAGAAATTGAGAGTGAGAGTGCACGGAATCGATTTTACGACTATCAACTAGAAACTGCGAGGAAATTGCACGAATTTATTTCGAAAAATTGTTCGAAAAAATAGGTGAATTAAAATATTAACGTTGCTTTCTCATGATTTTTGTCCATTTTCAAAGTACATTTTTTCTAACTCGTGACGATAAAACAATGAACATTTGTCTATCTTTTGATATTTCAAGCCAACTCAGCTCACTGAAGTAGATTTTTTTTAAGCAAATTCAAATCATCCCTGTAGGGTTTTCGTTGCATTTTCTGGCACTCGTTTCACTGGCATCAATGTCGTGCGAATAATTTCCCACGTATTGTCACAATTATTATATTTTAGTCGTTAATTGCGATCTAACGATATTAAAAAATCAATTATGCGATTATTTATTGCCCATTGGCACAGATTTCACCAGAAAATCTTCCAAACGAAAAAGATTATATAAAATTTCGGGTATATTTTCTTTTTCGTCCAGGAAGCTAACTCGTTAAAGTTTAACCTTAACGAGAAAGAAAATTACAAGCTCAAAGAAAATTAATCTGAAAGAAAAATATTGCTACAGGAATAAAAAAAAGAAGAAATCCGTAAAACGTGTCGAATAGACAATCTCCAGTGTGAATTTCGTTTCGAATACAAATTCGAACTCGTCCATAAACGAGGGGTGTTTACAGAAGCCCGAGGTTGAAGGGCAATTCAATTTTCGTCTCGAAACTCGCGCTTCCGTTCTTATACACCGGAAGTTTCGAAATACGAATAAGAAACTTAATGTTAAACCCAAATTGGCCTTAAAATTTCAGCTCAAGTTTTGTAACCCTCGTTGATGTCGGTAAATTAGAGGTGTCGTCGTGTCTCAAAATTTCACGACAGCTCGTTCATTGTACGACCAAGGGGCGTAAACCTTAATAAAGCCGAGAGTATGACACTCTCTCTCTCTCCCTCCCTCCCTCCCACCCACCCTCCCTCTCTCTCTCTCTCTCTGATGAGCGTATAATATTACGCACCGCGGGCACACGAAGCTCTCTCGGCTCTTCGCTTTGCTCGTCGCCGCCTCGTGCGAATCCTCACACGCAATCACGCTACAATCTCACATAAATTTCCGTTATATCTCCTGGTGTGTGTATAATCATACATTCGAGTTATATTCCCCGAGGCGAGAGGGTTCGTAATCGGCTGGACGCTGTCGCGTTACAGCACGAGAGACGCGGTTGTGTTGCGGTTTGGAGAAAGGCTAGGGGTAGTAAAGCGACGGTTGCATATTTGGGTCATACGAGAAAACCAGTGGAATTTTCACACAGAATTAAGGATTTTCTTCATTATTTCGTAATCGAAAAAAGAGCGAACGAACAAACGCTCGGAAAAATAAAAGATTTTTAATTTTTGTTTTTTCCGTGTATTTTTCGTTCTTGGTTTTATCTGCGATCGTTTTATCTCACGTTTTCGACGCGTATTATAGTCCCACGAGGCTAAACAAATTCGTGCTCGGACAATTACAACATGATTGGACGGTCGATGTAATAAGCGATCTAATTATTATGCATTTATCGATAATTCGATAATTGCGAACTCGCTTCGAGTATAATTTAATCTCCGTCCCCGCTCCCCTCCCCCTCGATGTATACAGAGAATCAATGATAATTATAAATATATATTCTGTGTTTTGCCACGACGTAATTACTAATGGCTCTTCCAAAATAAGGAATTTTATTTTTAAAGTAATAATTAATCGAAATCGCATTATTCGTAACGCAAAAAACATTGGAATAATTAAAAGTCGAAAGAGGGTGTGATGGTGAAATAAAAATCGATGTTTTCAAACGATTTCCAACACATGAGTGAAAATATTCCCAATGAATTGTTTAGCGTCATTCGACCTTGAAAATGTCGATAATAAAAACATCCCTGTCGCCACGAGGTGGAGGAACGATGAATATTTTTAAAGATCGAAACCGGTCCATATAAAAAAATCCTCGTTATCGAACAATTTTTATAAAACCAGAGTGAAAATGTTCCTCGATGCGTGAAACGATTCAGTTTCGTTCGACCTTTAAACTGTCTGTAATAAAAACATCCCTACTGCAACGATATAGAGTCGTCTGTAAAAGAGCAATTTAAGGGTTTGTTACTCAGGGATGGTTTCTCCCCGTATAGTCTCGCGGCAACGCGACAACGGGAGAGAGAGAGAGAGAGCGAGAAAAAAAGAAGCGTTGATTATCCAATTCCAGCTCGGTTGTTCTTTGACTCCGGTAAATAGCGCGATTCATTTTTTTTCTTTTTTTTGTGTTCACCGGTTGTTCGATGAACGCAGAGCCCATGGCCCGGTGAACGCCCCGCTAGGATTTGCATATTACGAGAGACTCGTCGGCCTCGGGCTTGTGTGACACGTGCAATGCTCGATGCCACCCTGGCAAAACGGGGATAGTAACACACCCTCTATATACGAGAATCTCTATCCTCCTATCGCGGTCCAGTTATAACGTTCATAGTCGTCTCGAGCGTATGCGTGGACCAAACTACGCGAGATTTTCTCATGCATATGCAACGATATTTTACCGCATCATACTGGTGCATTTTTATCCCTTCCTAAAAAAAACCCCCCCCCGTTGGAATCCAAACGCGCGATAGTGTCTACGTCGGCCGCGAGACTTTTTTTTCGAGTACGCTGATTTTTCGTCAGTGGGTTTTCGCTCGTTCGAACTTTTTGAAAATAAAATTCACGTCGAGAATCCTCCTCCGTCTCGCTCTCGCTGCTCAATTAAATAAACGTTCATCATCCTGCACGATTGCGTCTCACGACTCGCGAATATTCATGAATTTACTTCGTATATGTCTCTTGTTCCCAAACCTTGCCTCGCTTTTCATTGACCTCGCTCGTTTTTATCGCGAATCGAAAAACAATCGATTACGGTTGTTACGTTATTTTCGTTCGTTAGAGACGAGAGATCGTCGACGTAACTACGGTCGTGATCGAGTCGACGCTCACATTTTCTAGATGTAACGACGTGAGTTAGAAAAATACTTTACGAACAATTTGGCGTTTCAGGCGCTTCGATCTTCCGCTGTGCCCGGAAATTCCATTTCGCTCCTGTGGGTAGCGTGGCGCGTAGGGGTGGTAAGCTCGAGTGCGATCAATGTTCCCCGGAGAGGAAATGCGAGAAAAGAGACGGAGATAGAGAGTGAGAGGGTAAAAACTTTGGACGTTTCAACGGCGAACCGATAAATCGAAGGTCGACGCTGCTTTATAGCTTTTGCGTCGTCGACGATCGAGCTCGTTTCCCGCGAGAGATGTTGTCGCGTATTCGCGGTTTCATCGAGTTGTGTACACGCGATATTGATTCAGGGATTCGATAAACTCATCGATACATCCGTCGTTACAGTCGAGCCTCTCGCGTCCATTTTAATGAGTTCATTATTGTTTTTCTTTTTTCTGTTTGTTTACCTTTTTTTGTCGTTGTTTTTGTCTCGACCCTGATTATCTCTGGGAGCGCGAAATTTATCACGGAGATAGCGCGAAATTGATTTTCGATAGAATTTTCATAGAATTAAAAATGACGAACGTTTCGGTCACCAAAGGTCACGGTTTATCGTAAGCACGAAAAAAAATTTACATACCGCTTGCGTCAGCTTTTCTAACTTTGTAGAGCGAATATAAATTTAGCTTGTGACTAACGTGTATTTATTATTTCTTAACTCGTCTGTAATTACTTTGTTTGACAATTATTCTAACGTTTTTGTTTAGAACGAAAAAGCTCGCCTCGCGGACAGCGCGTTATTGATCTCCGATAGTTTTTTTCACAGAATTTTAAATGCACCAACCACGACTCGTAGCCGGAAAAGGTCACGTTTTATCGAGAGTTTGAAAAAAAAAATTACAACCACCTCGCGTCGGCTCGTCTAACGTTTAAAAGCTATTTTTTAACTCAATTTATGCGTAAAGTTTTGTTTTTAACTGTCAATAATAATTTCGTTCGAAAACTGTCCTAAAGTTTTTATTCGAAAGATGACATTCCGTGAAAGTCGGCGCGAACTGCTGAAACTCGATATCGCTGGTAACATTGTGGGCGTCGAAGTTGGGTCAAACACGCGCAAGCCTCGGTCGACTCCTCGTTAAACGTTTTCGACGACGACGGACTTTCCTAGCGTGTAACGGGCTGCGCCGGTAACAATACTTGGGAATTGTGCAAGTCTTAATAATGGCAGGTTGCGAAATGAACGCTGACAAAACTTCGCGCTTGCAGTCGCTGTTTATATATATATATATCTTTTTACATATTATGTTTATACATATGATATATATATATATATATATATATATATATATATATATATATATATGATATATATGTATATATGCTTGCGTTAAGTAGTGTTACGGCGACAGCATGACTGGAACGATAGCGAGGTGCGACTGCACGCTCTTTAGTCATACGTTGTCTGCGATAGAATATCCTCGTGATTCAAAAGTGTCGTTCTTGTTCTCGTGACTATAATCGATCGATCTTCGAACGATTATGCACCATTATCGACCGAACCGCCAACTTTTCTCTCAATCTCGATCTCGGATAAAATTTAACGGTGGCAATGAAATTGTCGTTATTTTATTGACGTAAAGTTGATTATTTTGGTAGATTCTTTTTTTTCGTTAAGGAAATATGGCTCTCGTACGTTTAAAATACGATGGGCAATTTGCGGAGTTTCCAATCTCGCGGTTCGTACGATCGGAGAACGAGAGATGTATCGCTCGTACCTCTAGCGATCGTCGTTTATTCATGTCAGATATGCGGCTCTGCTTATTGCTACGACCAAGAAGCTGATGGAACGCTCGAGAGAGAGAGAGCGAGAGAGAGAGAGAGAGAGAGAGAGAGAGAGAGAAATCGAGAAAGCAAACAATCGTGAAGGGGTAGCCCGAGGCGATTCGAGATAAGCTTCCGCCAACCAAGTTGTGTACGATGTGTTACGTATGTACGCGAATTCGTATACGTATTACGTACTCTTACTCTAGTACTATAAAATTTATCGAAGCCACAAGCATTTCGCGTTGAGTCACTTTTTCTCGTGCGTTACATTCGCGTATTCGCGTCGTACGTAACGCGGAGAATATACGAGGAAGTACCATGAAAATGAGATAACAGCTCGATAAGGTTTAATGATCGTTCTCCCGTTACGAAAATAAAACGAAGAGGAAAGATAAAATAAAGAAGAGAAAAAGACAGAAGAAAAAAGAAATATCGATAGAGAGGGAGGTCGAGTCACTGACATTCGTAACACGAGACGCAACGTCTCTCGAGATTATTCCCCTCGGTTTGTAGTTGCATAATTTTATGCCTCGAGAACGAGACATACGTGCAGTCATAGATACGATAATAATACTCGTGACAAATATACGAAGATATTTTAATGCTAGGGTGTGCGTTATTTTATCGAGGTTAGACCAACGCGAGAAAGATTATCGACTCTCGACCCGTGTGATGCGAAGGCTGCTAAATTGACGGGAACGTTTTTATTTACGATGAGAAAAGTTCAAGGGCTCTTGACTGTCGAGCATGGATCGATGTACATCGTCGCGAGAAAGAGATAGAGAGAGAGAGAGAGCGAGCAAACCGATAGACTCGAGACGATGATCGAGATGAGAGTAAAAAAAAAGTTCTGAAAGGATTCTTCGAGACGTTACGTATTCGTGTACACTCTCTCGAGATGACATTGCTCTCTGCAACATTCGATATTTTCCAGGGCCACTCGAGATGAGGATAACGGAAAATATAACGAAAAAAAAGATGTCGAGAGGATGAAGAGAGGTGTGGCACAAGCCAGGAGGAAGCCAAAGGAGTGCCGGCGCAGTAGTGCAAACAGAATTGGATCAGACCGTAGCGTGCGAGAGAGAGAGAGAGAGAGAGAGCGACAGCACGGGCTGGCGCGAGTAGTTGCGGGCTTATATATACGGACGTGACTAGACGAGAGGACGAGTAGCATTTTCTCATGGCATGAATTACGTTTTTAAACTTCGAACAAGATTTATATCTATCTTAAGAAAATCTTTTGCAATAACTCAAAATTATTCGAATATCGAGTTTATACCAAATCGTAATCGAACTTGCATAAATCTAATTTGCATCGTAAGAAATTTAAATCCGTTCGATATTTCATTCGTTTTTATATAAAAAATCGTGAAAATATTTTATTACGAAAATTTCGTGTTTAGAAGAAATCACGACAGTCTCTCGTTCGATTCGAATTCTGTGGCTTATCGACGACCGGTAAATGTACTCGTCTCGTGAACGATAACGCGTCTCTCTTCATACGCTCACTTCCCGTTTGCGTTACAGACATTCACGAATTGCAAAGCATCGCATCTTCTCGATAAGCCAGGTGATGTTAAAGCAGCCCTGTCGTAAATATGCTTGAGTATGTGTCTACGTTTGTGTGTGTGTATGTGAGAGAGAGAGAGAGAGAGAGAGATCGTTCCTACGTCTGTGTCAGAGTCGAGGGAAAGGATCGGGAATTTCCATTAGGCGAACCCCTCGAGCGTGTAGTACGGGAAAAGCACTGCGAGTGATAGGGTGAACGAGGAAAGAGAGGGTAGAAAAGAAGGAACATCATGGGTAGTCAATACTTTTCTCCGTTTTGTTCGAGAGAAAGATCCCTCACGAAGAATCTTTCCCTTACGATTCGCAAAAACGTTTCGTCGATTATCCGAGAAAAAGCTTATAAACCCCTCTTTCTCCTTCTCCCTGCTCACAGATTCGTGCTTCAATTATCCACGCTTCCCTTCGTAAATCTACGTTCGATTTATACCGGCGAAAAAAAAAATAAAAAAATACCCACATAAAAAATACATAACGTAAAATTATGATTTTTTATTCCCCGCGGATTGAGTCGCTTTTCTTGGCTATCCGGTGTGTTACCTATACGTCCATATTATGCATATGAAACGAACGAACGATATATTACGTGCCATTAAGCCGAGGGGTCTTGTACAGCTTCTCGTGCGAACAAAAAAAGAACACGCCCGCACCTGACACACTTTATATCCCCGACTGACATTTATATCCCTCGAGGTTTTTTTTTCTTTCTTTTTTTACTTTTCTAGGCGAAAAATCAATGCCGTGGGATGAGGCAACCGAGGCTTTGCTTTTTCTGCAAAACAAAAATGATACAAAAAAAAAGAAAAATTAACTACCCGTCTCCGGTCACATTTTTCTTTACAATGTCTGTACGAACCCGGTGGAATTCGAGCGACGCATTCTCCTGAAGTAATTACTGATGAGTACGATGCGCGACTGTACGAGTTTTTTTTTTCATAGGAACAATTGTATCACGAGACAATGATGCGTGTATCGCGAAATTCGTCTCTCGGTAGAGCCTGGTAGTGACCTTGCACGTGGTAATGGATCCGATTCCCTCGCATTCGTCTCTCCTTGACTCTTCTCTCTCTTCATTACACGGCATACCTCTTAATGACCTACTTTTTCATGATACACGTGACACATTCATCGTCGAGATTTTACTTTTCGCTTCATCTCCGAGCTTTATTTTTTTTCTTCATCTTGTCTGTTTTTTTTTTGTTGTGTTTTCTTCTTATTTTCCCCCGGTCTCGTTTACTCCCTTTTCTTCACGGCGAGCTTCTCTTTTTCATTCTCGCATTTATCAACATTTTCTCAAAGCTCTTACCGCTATTCTATAACTCTGTACGGACATTTATCAAATCCTACTCGACGTACAAAACGAACAAAATCGCCGGTGTTTCATCACCGGGAGCGGACTCGAGAGTCTCCCGGTGAAAACTGGGCCGAAGTCCTTGCTTTTCCAAACGTACGAATTTATATGTTATATATTTATGTGTAATCCTCGGTACCACCTCGTTCGCCTCGACCACGGTAATTAGACTTACCACTCGTTTGTTTTTTTAATTACAGATTTAATTGCTCGGCTTGCGCCTGGTAGTTCGCTCATCGAGCTCGACGATTCCCCGAAACTCCCGAAATTTCTGATCCCCCACTTCCGAAGCTTGGGAGTTGTAAAGTTGATCACACGCATGAAGCTCTCGACCAGAGTGCGGAAATACGTAGACACACACATAGACACAGACTCGTATCGTCAAGTGGCGGACGAGCGTTTGCTGCAACGAGCCTAATTTCACTGCTAGAACGTAGAGCGAGAATTTTAAGGCTTCTATGGATACGTTAACGCGCGATAAGAGCCAAGAGATAGAAAGGATAACGAGACTACACGAACCTCGAGATTGGAATATAATGGCGTTGGTACAGGGAAAATATTCTCGACAAAACACGGCTAATATACGACTCGTAAACAAAAAAAAAACGAAGGTGGAAGGTATTTTATTTTATGTGGTTCGTTGTCAGAACACGGGCTAAAGTTTCATATCGTCGGGTGGATTTGGTCAACGTTGGGACAATGTGGCGGCCAGGAAAACTCCGGTTATACAACTTCTTTTACTCGCTATACCGTTTTACCCCGTAATGTCGCTCTCCTATCTCTCCTAGCTTCGTTTCAAACTCGTTTCGCACGTGTCTCTAGCTCGGACGTGAGATTACCGTCCTTCGCGAACGAGATACGCGGTAGATTGCGACGAAGAAAATATATATATATACGTTATACGACATACGTGTGTAGATATAAACAGCAGGGAACTTGTAACCGCCATTTTGTGTACGTATTACACGTGTATTTTTCCGGAAGCTGAAGGACACGAGAAGTTGTAAATTTCGTAGCGGGTTATACGGGGTTATTTTAATATAACGTCGTTTTAACCGTGCTCGCAGATTGTCGCCCGACAGTGACACGAAATGGCGTCTACGACCGCCATTACGCGGAGCGCGGTCGGAGCGTCCAATGGCCGGCCTCTCACGACTGTATCTCGCTAGCGTTATTTCTAGTACTGTATTTATGTGTCGTATTACGGTTTATACCAGGAAACGAGAAAGAGAGAGAGAGAGTCCGAGTTGATTTAACAAGCGTGCCGGGTAGATAAACTAATCCGTGTGAGCATAGTGCTCCCGGTGGCCCGTAATCCGATTCTCGTGAGACAGGTGTTCATTGCAGAGGGCAGGGGTGCGAGACTGAGACGGTGGCTGAGCGAGGCGGTCTATACATACAATTAACAGTACTGCCTGTAGTTGTATGCGCGATATATACGCCTATATATGTATATATAGGTGACTTGTACGAGTAGTGTCAGTAGTAGTGGTGGCTCTCGGCAGGAGCCTCCACTTCGTCGACCTCGAGAACCCCCTTAACTTTGACAAGCTTGTCGAAGTTAATCCGAGGGTACTCCGTCTCTCTACTTCCTCTCGTCCCTCTCTGTTCTCTCGTCCATGTCGGTCCGATCCCCGTCCTTGAATCACCTCCCTCAAAAAGAAAAAAAGAAGAAGAAGAAGAAGAAGAAGAAGAAGAAAAAAAAGAGCGCTGGTTGCAGTCCTGCCGAGTGCGAGGCCGGAAATCGCGTGGATAAAAAAAAGAGAGATGACGGATACATCGAGAATGAGTGAAAGAGACCCGTCAGAGGTCGTGAGTGGACTCGAGTCACGGAGATTTATCAAAGTCCTTTCTCCGCGGCCTCTTTTCTTCAATGGACGTTGCTCGCACCGTGAGAGAAGCAAAAAATAAAGAATGAACAAAAAAAAACAAAGAAAAAAGCTGTAGATGTAGCGGGAAGGTCGGAACGATAGCCTCTCTGGTTTCTTCGCTGAGAATTTTCTCGGTGCTCGGTCAACCTCGGACCCCGAGGAACTCTTCATCCCGCGGGACGATGGAAAGGGCAATAGGAGGCCATCACCGAGAACCCGGCTTAGTTTCATAGCCACCCCCTCCCCCACCCCCTCACCTTTATCCTTCGTTCGTTCTCCCTCCCTAGGTGCTTCTTCCGTTTGCACGAGAGAAACCCGCGTTTCAACCCTTTGTGTTGCGCTCTGTTCGCGCTCGCCACACCGAGAAATCACTGTCCTCTCCATTCTGCGACAAGAAACTCGATGGTTCGGTGTAGAGAGGGAAGTGGAGGGATTTCTCTCTCGCTTGCCACGTTTACGACATCAGCGCCAACTAACGGCGAGAGAACAAAACGTTTCCGCCACAGTCATTTGCCGTTATTGCCACGTCTAATATTCTTTCTCGTACCCTTCTTGTTTTTTATTTCTCTCTCTCTCTCTCTCTCTCTCCGCTTCCGATTTTATTTCGAAACCCTTATCGTCCTTGATCCTTCGAAATATCCTTGGTCCGGTTGAAATTATACGATTTTCCTCGAAACGTAAAATTTTACTTTGTTGAAACGTTTTTTTGTTTGTTATAAATTATTTATTTTCAGACTTTGTTGCTGCTTCGTGATGAAAATTTTGCTACGATTCTTTAACGAATAAGTTAGTTAGCGATAAAAAAGCGATTTTTTTTTGTTCTTTTTTAGAAATAAGTTACACAAAATTTTGGAAAATATTGATCGTTTTTTTGATAACGAGTGTTAATGATTTTTCTCGAATGGTTATCCGCAAGAAAACATTTGTGCCGAGAATTACAGAATTTGGTCGAGAAATAGGTCGGCACGACTGTTCGAAAACTCGTGGGTTCGGTTGATTGATGCGTTAAATGAAATTTCGATATTTTACGAATGCGGACATCGGAAATGTTCGCTATAGCAGTGGTGTATTTATCGCGCGTGATACCTGCTCCCGACAGCCCCGATCATCAATCTTTTATGAATACACGAGAGCCAGAGAGACAGAGAGAGAGAGAGCGAGTGAGAGAGAGCGAGTGAGAGAGAGAGAGAGAGAGAGAGAGAGAGAGAGAGAGAGAGAGAGACAGACAGAGAGAGAGAGACGCGAACGAGCCCACCGAAAATGTTTACATCACTACGTGTATGCGTAGGTATACCTATGCATGTGTAGGTAGGACCTCCAGCCCTTTGTTGCGTGAGAGGAATGAAATTCGATTTTTGCACGAACCAACAAAAAATAAAAATCAATTTTTTTCATTCAAACACATTTGTTTATCACTGAAAGAAAAATGTATTCGGATAAAAAAAGTCAATAGGGTTTTTTTTCTATTTTGTAAAATGGAAATTCAAATCGTTTAAGTAAATGAATAATTAAAGATTATTAATTCGATAAATTTTTTCGTGATATTAATTGCTCTTAATTGATATTTGTATTATTACTCGAATCTATTTCTTACCCGTAAAGTTTACGTTTATTACCCTTTCGTTGATAAGCAAGAAGAGGATAAACATACTTTATACATGTCCTCATTTCTCAGTCTCCCTCTGTCTCTCTCTCTCTCTCTCTCTCATTCTCTCAGTAGTGATTAGATAGTTAATTGAAGTTTCAAGTGTTTCTCACGTGCATGCATCAGCGGGCACCCAGAGAATTGCACCTTGCATCACGCAAACGAGCAACTCTCCCACTCACTTTCCCTCTCGTTCTCTCGTACTTTCGCACTCGCTCTCAACTTCTGGTCTCGTAGTTCGCCAGGTGTAAGAAACTTACCCCGACGAGTGGTCGAATCGATTTAGTAACACTTTGCGAGCGCGAAAAGCCTTCATTTCCTTGTCGCCGTAGCGAGCAGTGACGCAAGATCGATACCAGGGTGTCGGTTCGCTCGCTAGGTAGAAAAAATAAATTACTTTTCTTGGTATTCACAATCTTCATCCTTCGAAAAAATATCGAAATATTATTAACGAATAAAACTTCATCCAAATTCAAGATAAATTTACGTCATTTCTAAATATTAGAAAGAATTTTAAAAAATTTATGAACCGATGTGCAATTCTTAAAGACATCGTTAATTAATTAATTTATTAATTTCGTTCTCTCGTACGAAATTACGTTTTATCTCACGATTCGTCCTTGAATGAGGTGAATACAAGTAAAAAAGCTCGATCGCGGAATCGAGCTACTTCTTTTTCTTCGTCGCTGGTCGACTGCGCTCTTCTCGTCAGACGGGATTAGTGATGTACTTCGCGTAAGACGAATGAGTCTTCTCTAAATCGGTGTAATAAATATATATGTATAGACGTAGAAGATCCTCGTGATCGCGTTGCGCATTTCTCAGCGGTTATGTGAGAGGGTTCCTTCCTGAGGGATGCGACGTTCAATGTTTATATATATATATATATTGAGAAGCAGGATAAATCCTTCCAAGGCAAAAGGCAGCTTTGTCTCGTTATATATATATAACGGCCCACGTTGAAATATTCAAAGGTCGAGTTACGAGGAAGATACACAGATGAGACTATGATCAAGGGATTATCAACGAAGCGTATAAAAACTGGGGAGAGGAAATGAAGAAAATATATTGTTTTCTTACGGGAATGCTCAAAACTTTGCCACTGAAGAAACTTTCAAATTACGACGAAAAGGCTGTTTTAGAAAACAATAATCCGTTACATCTTTTAACGACTTAATAAAAAAATCTGAAAACTTTTCAAATTGAATATGAGAATGTAATAAACAAAAATTACCATTTCTCACGATTAATTTCGATTGAATTTTTAATTAGGAACGTTAGTCACGATTCGTCGTTAATTCGTTCAAAATTATTTAGCGGTGTTGACCAAGGACGAAGGAAAATGGATAAAAATTGTTATAACAATTTTAATGCGATACATCGCTCGTTTACCGAAGGTCGTAGAGATAGTCGTGTAAAAAAAGTGAAGAAAATGGGATGAATAAAAATGTATAAATATATAGCTTTTGCCGATCGAAGAAGCTCGAGGGATATTTTTAAGCGGACGAGCTGCTTCGCTCATAGATACAGAGATATTTTGTGTGGACGAAGTCGTTCTTACCCCGCGAAGCGCATATCGTTGAGAATCGTGGCTCGATTTTCTCGATCCCCTCTCGGTTTTACGGATAAAAGTCTTTGCGCGTACGGGATATAAGCGGCTTAAAGCTTTTCCCAATCTGTCCGTCCCGGTGGACGGCAAACGACGGACAGAAAAGATCAAATAATACACCGTAAAAAAAGGAAGAGACGAGGCAAACGTCGACTTGTATTTTCATCATTTTCCTCAATCCCTTCTTCGACGAGAGAAATCCTTTGAGGGAGAACCAACTGTGATCGTTGAAAGAGAGTAGCTTTTTTCTCGATCTCGCTTTTTGTCCTTCTTTTCTACGAAAATGAAGTGCGAGAAAAGAAATTTATTATCGACGGAGGGTCTGCGCCTTGTCGATAAATCACGATTAAAAGTTTTAAAGCGTCCTTTCGCACCAATATTAACGATCGTCGATACAATACGAGAACGCAAAATACATATTTTGTAAAAAAGAAAAAAAAAAGAAAAAAGCTTGCCTGTGGTACGAAGTGTATAGAAACGTTTGGAGGCGAATGGTAAGAAAAAAAATTCCATTTCCGTTCTCGTTCCTCGGGTTGTCGGAATACAAACATTCTCGTATAAAGAGCGGAAAGAAACGTCGCAAAAGATTTTCCAATCTCATCGAATTTTCCATAAAATTTCCCAAGGGGTGGCACTCGTTTCTCTTTTTCCAACCTGCCTCGCGTTGCAAGCTCGGTTTATTTTTTTCTCCTTTCGTATATTCCTCCGTGCCACCTGTCCGTCATCTAGATTTAACAAAACTATAGTTTTTTTTTTCGTAAATCACTATATTCATCATTTTCTTGAATCTTTGTCTCGATACTTTCACCCTCGCGCTCTTTAGATATTTTCTCAAAATTGTATTTTTTACAATTTTTATTCTAAATTGCGAATATTTATCATTTCTTTCGCTTTCCGATTTTTCCAAAATTCAAAATAAAAACGCGACTCGACAAAATGTCTGAACGAAATTCCGTTTTATTTTCGCGTTTCGGCCCGCGAGCGTTCAAATTTATCGGCAAAGCCGCTCGCCCTCTCTCTCTCTCTCTCTCTCTCTCGTTAGGGCCTTTAAAGATTCATCGTGTTCGCTCGACTATAAAGTCTCAATTAACTCAAACGCGACGCGTGAATGCTTCAACGAGCTTGTTACGGTCCATGGTCAGGTTTAACCCGGGCACGTTCTATGTATAACGTCGGGACACCCCCTCTCGTTTAAGGGTTGAAGTGTTGGGCAAACATGTCCCTCCTGTACACGTGGTCTATGGTCTACCAACGTGTTTATACGTGTGTGTCCTCGTTTGTGCGATACATTACCGTGTGTTCTGTGAAACATTACCGAAAGGCTCTTTGGAAACTTTCGTACATTGTGCGATAAGGCACTTGCCAAGTTTTCTCTCGTATCGAGGGTCTCTTTCTCTCGAAAACCGAAAATCTTTTATGACAAGGACGAGAGAGATCTCATACACGTTGAAGGGGTGTTGGCTCTTCTCGATTCTCCGTTTATACATAGATACACATATTAGATAAATATATATAAATGTGTACAGGGTGAGATACCTAAAGTGTTAAAAACGCTGAAGCTTTTTTTTAAATTAATCGATAGCAGGTAGTTCAAGGTCATCGAAGGTTAGAGATAATAAAATCTTAGAATCGATGCGAGTCTATTTTAATTTTCGATCAATATTTCTTTGATTTGTCGTCGATAAGAGATAATAAATAATTTGTTTCCAAGATTTTAGATGGCTCATCCTGTATGTATACATCGTATACTAAATATATATCTATAAGTAGTTACACGCGATATATTCTTTATGAACGTGAGTTGGTATCCGTGTGTGACCCAGCCGAGATCTCGAGTAAAATAGCGACGGGGGGATAAGTTGATATCTCCCCGGAGAAGTGGCGAAAGCGAGCGTCGATAAAAGCCTGCTCAAAGATTGATACACCTCGCCGCATAAACCACGAGGTTCTCTATTCTTGACTATATCGTGTGTGTCTGCGCACTATATTTATGTGACCACATTTCGCAACAGCGACCAAAGTACAAACAGCCAATAGGACGCGTGTATCTTCCGGCGTACGTTTTAGCACCGCAAATATATGGGGCGTTCCGTGCCAAACTAATGAAATTTTAGATTCGTCACATTTCTCATTACTTTTTCATCCAATTATCTTACCGTCGATAACATCGAGGAGGAATTTCGTACGAAATATTTTTCGTTCGTTGAAATTCAGACGAATTAAAAAAAAGAAAAATTCGCATATCATACTGAAATTAAATAATTAAAATTGTTATAAATTTAATAAAATTATATTTATCTTTCGTGAGACGAACGAAGTTATCGATACGAAAAATGAGCCTTAGAAAAGTGGGAAAGCTTGAATGTGGTCGGTTTTTACTGAATTCCCCATATATATATATATATTGCGATATATACAGTTTTGATATTCAGGACGATATCTTTCAAGATAAATGCGGTGTATACTCTCGAACGAGTCATGTAGTGGGACAAATTGCGGTCGTTACCGTACTACTCTCCATCTCCATCTCTCCTTCTTAGTTGATGCGGTCGAGCTCAAGAGTTGTACACCGCTCTTCTTTTCTTCCTCGGATAAACTGCAACGTGAACGAAAAATTGTGCAAGCTCGTCTCTCGTACTATCGCCCGAACTTATATATACCCCAATACGTATCGTCTATCTATTCACCTATATATATATATTGCAATGTATAGTCGCCTTCGTATCCTCGCCTATAATGGGCGGTTTTAAATGTCACGTATCGATTCCTCTGGGAACATCACCAGACTAGTCGCGTCTCTCTTCTTTCGACGTATATATACCAACGTATAGAGAGCCGCTACCAAATGTAATCACCGGTAGCACACGGAAAGCGTCCGGCGCTTCGTGTACTCGGCTTTTTCCCTGAGGGATTTCATCGTGATCGAGTCATTCCCCGCACCGCGATACGAAAATGAGAAAAAAAAAGAAAGAACAAAAAAGCAGAGAAACGAATCTAGAGAAACGTAGCCGATGAATACGAAAGTACAAGTGTAACGATTTTTCTGCCAAGGACATTTTTCAGAACCGTCTAATTTGCGAGGAATGAAAAATACCGTTGAAAAATAAATGGTCGAAAATTAAAAATTGTAATTTTAGGACGATTCGAAAAATTGACTACACGATTTTTTTGTCCCTTTCTCATTAAGACTGTCGTTTTACGGTAATTATGGTCAATATTTATAAGAAATGGTTAAAAGTTATAAATGATATACGAATGAATTTTAATATTCTCGTTTGTAAATCGCGTTTATAGGGGTCGTTTGTAAATTTGTCCCCGACGGACCGTTAAAAGTAGGTACGCGCGACACGATAAGCTAAACATTTCGTTTATCATGAAATTATTTCGTTCTTCACACTCGCATAATACTTTTATCGCAACCCCCTTAAGAATTCAATGCCGGAATATACCTCGTGTATACAAAGGGTAGTGTAACGATAAATCGCGACGAATTCTCTCACTTTATTCTTATTTTTATGCGTAAATAGAACACGTTAGGTCCTGGAAAATATAAATATATCGTTCTTTTACGTAGATATACATAGCTTAGTAAAAATAGAAGTTAACTGACGATGAGAACATTAATTTTTCATCGTTCTAGAGACACATGCCATAGAAAATATCCCAGTGACAAAATTATTGCCTCGCAGCACCGAGAAAAAGAGACACGTACAAAACTTATATCTAAAAATATATTCCACGTAAACGTTTTTATCAAACTTAGGTATGCCCTTTTCGAATATATTTCGAACATTAACTTTTTTTCCATGCAGTCATTCTTGCGCACGGAAAAATAATGAAAATGCGAAATCTTGACGAGATTTCTCTTTGACGAGGATCCAAGCGAAAGGGTCGTGCTTACCTTGGAAAGTATCATTTCTTTTTTAACCTGTAAAATCACCTTTAGAAAAATCCGAAGCTTGGCAAAAAAATGGTCTCGGTTAAATATCGTTTCGTTCCACGTGAGATAACTCCGCGATAGAAAAATAGCGGCCATTAGGGGTTACAGATAATGTTAGAAGGCTGTGTTGACCCGCTAGAGGGCTTTCGAGGTGGACGTTTGGAGTTATTGAGCTATATATATATTATATGTACGGTCGAAGGACGACGCGAGCAGTCGTGTGCGCAGAATTTCATCCGTCTATTACATAAAGTAATATATATATATATATGCGTTATACAGAAACATACACACAAACACCCTCACACGACATAATTTATGGCGCATAACACGGCTATTAGACAAACACTCGCAGATGCACACCACTGTAAACAAGCAATCATTGAGAAATACGCGTATCAACCCCCGAGGAGAAGAAAGGGCGTAACGTCCCATAAATATTCGCGCGAAATGGTTCCCTTATGCTCCTCGGTTGTCGATACGTACGTATATATATATATATATATATATATATATATATATATACGATGCTGTACATATTCTCAACATATAAGTACCTAGTGTAAAGAATCGTTGGAAGACCGGTGAATTTCTACGGAAGTTCCTCGCAACGACGAAGTGGTAACGGCGGGTACATGGTCGGACATCCTGAAATCGCGGTCGTACATTAATATAAACGTGTATATTAACAACCAAGCGTGTACGTTTTAACGAGTTTAACGACGTGAACATCATTTATTATAAAATCGATATTATAGTGATCGGTGTTGAGCGAGGTCGGGAAATTCGATCGATAAAACGACAGACGGTAGTAATTCACGAATGAAAGAAACTTGTCGTTGATGATTTTGCCGAGTTGGAGGATGACCGTTTTTTTTCTCGAATTGATTACTGTCGACCGAGGGAAAGAAAAGGGATAACGTGCGACCATTTACTCCGCGATTTATAATTTAGGGCGAACGTTATGTAAATTACGAACATATCGGCGATGAGCTGAACGATTTCACGATTAATTTATGTTTTTAGATGATGCAGGGATAGCTGCAGCGGCGGAATTGAAGCAGCCCGAGGAACGTACCGAGGAGGAAAAAATGGCGTTACTGGGTAGGCCAAGACTCGGCGAAGTCTCGACCGCCCAGATACGTATCAAAGAGTCCAAAGAGTTCAAGAATACCGTTGACAAGCTCGTACAACGGGCCAATGCCTCCATACTGCTCGGTGAGATATTTCGTATTCATCGATCGTCGTTGCCGTAAGGTTATTTTTTTATATTTTATTTTTATTTTTTTTTTATTTATTCACCGTCAATTTTCCGTTTTATTTCAGGTTCACGAAATTCAATTTTCGAAATGTTTCGAGAACGATTTTCAGTGTCGAAAAGGTCGTTAACGCGATAGCGAGACTATTTTTTTTTTACTAAAATCAATTTTTGCGACGTATCGGGCGTTATCGAGCTGACCGTTAAATTATTTTACGTCGATTGATACGAGCGCTTTGCTCGCTCGGTAATGACTGTAATTCCGTTATCGACGGACTCGTTTGTACGGAATCGCGATCGGTCAGGCTACATTTTTTTCCTCCCGTTAGTCGTAAAATCGTTCAGCCTGTGTCGAGAATCATGGCCGGTGCAGTCTCCTTCCTGTGACACCTTTATATAAACAAAATTCGGATCTGGTAAAAGGCCATTTTATTCGTTTAAATATCCGCGTTAATGAGGGTTTAACAGCCACGACACTGACGTACAAATCAATAGTATTTTCTTTACGAGGACTTTTCTAGCCATAAGTAAATACGATAAGAATTCTCTCGTTCGATCGATTACGTATTATTTTTCTTTTATGTTTCTTTTTTTCTCGTTATTCGAATATAATGAAATTTTACCTCGTACTTCTTTTACGATCTTTCGTTTCCAACGATCGACGCGACCTCGTTTATTCTTCCATCTACGACGCTCTCTCGCGACGATAAAACAGCGAGCAAGTTCTTCTTTTCTCTCTCTCTCTCTCTCTCTCTCTCTCTCTCTCTCTCTCTCTCTCTCTCTCTCTCTCTCTCTCTCTCTCTCTCTCTTTCTCTCTCTCTTTCTCTCTTCTTCTCTCCAGTAGAATTCATAGGAAATAGTATGTCTTTCGATTTTATTTTCCTTCTTCTATATCATTGAACATATTTTTTGGCTATAAGAAATTCACAGCTCTCCTCTTCGCAGGTCTTACTCGGTTACCCAAAGCTTTGACTCATTCACGCCAAAATACTGGATATAGCGCATGTACGTGATATGGTACTAACAAAAAAAAAACACCACCAACAACAACAACAACCAAAATGTGTATGTTCAGTAGATACACGCGGGTAGCAGCATCGCGACATCCTGTAAAAAATGTATATACGTACATGGTCCATTTTCACGTCGCGAACATTTTTCTCCTTTTTTTATTTGGCTTTTATTGAATAATCGATTTTTTTACCAATTATCGCACTCTGCTACATCACGCCGATCCGTACAACAATATTCTGTGTATATGTGTGTGTGTGTGTATTTTTTTGCAGCTGTATCGTCACATTGGATCAAAATTAATTCCTCGCGATGAAATTTTTCCGAGTAATCAAGAAAAAAAATAAAATCAAAAAATAAAACCACATGAACTTTTTTCCTCGTCCCGGATTCACGAAGTAAATAAAACGAGTAGGAAATGAAATTGCTTCCCAAGCCGTCGAGTGACGAGCATATTTCGAGATTTCTCGTAGATCCATCGTAATCCACGAGCGCAACGATGTGCGGTAAATTATGGCGGTTTTGGACGCGAGGGGAAAAAAGAAGAAAATAAACAAAAAAAAACAAACAAAAAAATAAATAAAAATATACGAAAATATAACACGGGGATTAACTTGGCATAAACGAAATGATGCATCGGCTCGACGCTACCAGATGGCGCTTCGACCCTCCCTCACCCCCCCCCCCCTTCCCCCACCACCATCTCGTTCTAAGCTTTTCCCTCTTTCTTCCTTTCGGACTGACGGGGTCGATTCCGCAATATGTCGTAAATTCTATCGCTGAAATCTCGCTATCTCGCTGCGTTTATCGTTATTCGAAAACTCGATGAGAATACCGAGAGATTGCGATGGATATATAAAACGTCGTTTCACCTACGAATACCTCTCTTCATCCACACCTGTACACACGCTATCAATATTTACGAGTCTCGGCTTAAGAATAATTTATATGTATATAAATGTATATATATATATATATATATTATATATACATATATTTTGTTTTGTTTTGTTTTGTTAATGTTATATATATATATACGTATATGTGTAGACGTGTATGTACATCGATCCATTTATTTCGTGGTAAAATTCGTTATTTTTGTTTTGTTTTTTTCTGTTTTTTTTTCACAGGCACGAGCTCGTGGAAGGAACAATTTACGGAGGCATTAACGGTCAGTGGTGGTGATGACGACGAGGCAGGCGAAGATTCGGGCTCAGGTGGTCCCGGCGAAGTGAGATCCTCATCGCCATCGGTTACCGATTATCTCATGCACTGTCTCACTATATTCTGGAAGGTTCTCTTCGCTTTCGTCCCACCCACCGGTAAGTACGATCAATTCTCTCTCACCCTTGGGTGGATAAATCTTTTTGCATCCCCCCCCCCCCCCTCCCATTTCGTGCCGACGTTCATTCTTTTATGTATTCTTGCGTTGCGAGCTCGCCTCCCTCGATTCCAACTGTCGGACCAAATTTCGTATCGCATATATCACCGAAAAAATACCGGAAGTACTTACGCGGGATCGCGATTTTCTATGGTAATACTTAACGACGCGTGTGTCCAGATGGCGCTCTCGCAGGGATTCGTATCGATATGTAGCGATTCGTTGAACATTTTGAAATATATTCTCCGTCGTCGCCGTGTCCCTCGAGAATCCTCGAGGAAACGTTTTGTCCCGAAACGAGGAATAAAGTTAGTAGGGATATCGAGCTTTGACGATTCGCTCGATTTCGTTCGGTAGAATTTTATACTCGCGATTAATCTGAAAAAATCGTTGGTTATTTTCGTCATTGAAATTTAGTAAAATATTTTCGATAATTGACCGAGAAAATAATTGAGAGAAATTTGGCCCGTGAGAACTTGATTTTAGTCTAACGAAATATCTGGAGAAAACTTGTCGTGAAATTTTACAAAATTTTGTTCAAGCGTGATTCATATTTTTGAATTAAAATCATTGGGAAAAATAAATGATTGATTATTTTCGATAAGAGATCCGGTAAATTCAATTTTTGTCCGGTGAACGCGAGGAAATTCATCGTTTCGCACATAACGCAAAAAAATAGGAGGTCGTTTGTAGAGTAGTTCGCTGATGGTTTATCTCGAGGGTTATCGTATGCACACGCGTGATATAAGAATCGAAGGATAACCCTGGCGACGAAGAGAAAAAAAGAACCGTCGAGCGGAATTCGAGCGAAAAAAAGGAGGGAAGAAAAACGCGAAGGGATTCGTGATGCGGAGAGGCCGTTGAGCACGCGAAACGACTTGGAAACCGGAAAGGCATGATCGACGAGAAAAAGGCGTGTCACGCGATTCCTCGCTCCTTTTCTTCCTCCTCGCCAATGAGAATATCACGTTCGTTCTCTCTTTCTCGCTCGCTCTTACGAAACATCGTGGAAGAAAATTACGTGATCACGGCCCTCGATTAATTTCCATTTGCAACCAGAGCACATTCGTTGGACTCACGCGTAGCGGGCACCGCCTCTATTTTGCCGCGTTGACGATCCTTGTCTACGGATTAATCTAATTTCTGATTCGACGATATTTCTTCATTTTATTTATATTTTTTTCATTTTATTTCTCGCTTTTTTTTATTCTGTCCTACGAAACAAAATTGATAACGCCCGGGAACGATAAATCTTCGACGGGATGATAACGAGTGACGAATTACCGGAAGTAAGATGGACGATTTGCGACCTTGGTCAGGCACTTAGATACCAACTGTGCGTTCCATCGCGCGTTTCGAGGACTCTACATTATCAAGATTTTTAGAATTGGAACAGATTTCTTCGTTGATTATATTTTTCGCGATTTTTTTCTTAATAACAAATGTTCTTTTTTTTAACACGATAAAATTTAATCCGACAAAAGTTGCAAATCGTAATTAGCACACGTGCTTTACTCTATGAAAATTCGCGTTGAATTTTTCAACGTCGACGAAACGAGGAAATCCTATGAAGTCTGACGGAAGATCGTAAATTAGGACTCGCTCGAGACTCCCTATTGCCGATAATGATGTCGCGGTATCGAGAGATACCTTGGCGTCTTTAAGTTTTCCAGTGGGTCCTCGACACGTGGTTATCGTAGATTGATAATTGAAACTTAGATAATGAACTACCTAGCGCTGTGTTACGAAGGAATCGAGAAGACCTCTCGAATCTGCGAAGAGAGTCTCGAGGCGACATCTGCTCGATAAACGTCGTCAGCTTACCCAAAGGTGTATGTATTTCCGTTATACCCACGGGTATAATAACGTCGAGAAATTTGCCTCTTCATCCGATACTGTGCCTATCTATCGAATTCCCACATGTATAATGGATACTTGATGTGTTAAGTGCATGTGTGTGTATGAGTTAGAAAAGGGTCTGCGAGGGTTCAACAGACTCGTCGATCAACGCCGACACGTTTCTCTTATATCTCCTCTAATATCTAGCTACTCGTTCCGGTTATAAAAACAAAAACTTTGTAAAAAATATCAACAATAAGAATTTTCAGAAAATTAGAGAATTTATTTTCCTGGTTAATTTTCATGCAAAAATTCGCAATTATCTAGTTTTTTTCTAAATTTCGACGATCAACACGTTTTTCTCGTATCCAGGTTAATATCTAGTCATTCGTATCGTAGGATTAAAAATCTTTGGCGAAAAAAATATTAAAAATAGAATATTTAAGAAAATCGGATAAACTCGTAATTAATTCTGCGACGAGAATTAGCAATTATCAAGTTTTTTCGGAATTTTCGCTCGCGAAGCTGTACTTGCAAGTTTTAATTTCTCGAAAAAGTAATTAAAATTCACGATCGCGCCGAGAGGCTTTACTCGTCGTACGTAGTTTCGTTATTAATATCGAGATGGGAATGGCGAGGTGGAACGAAGGTCGAGATATTAATAATCCGTATAGGGGCAGGGCAAGGGATGAGATGCATTCGAGTAAGTGCAACCATTACGTGGCCTCGCGTGTGGCTGAGCTAACCATTCAACGGATGTATCCGTAAGAGCTCGATCCCTCTGTCTCCGGAGACGCTAATAGGTCGGACAAGAATTCCAAGGGTGTGAAGGGTGCGAGGGGTTGTATACGGGGTGTTCCACCATTAACCCGCCCTCGTCTAGTCCATCAGCAAATTTTTCATTCGTCCGTCACTCTGACACATATCTTACGTATTTTATATCAAACGAAGAAATAATTCAAAGATTTTAAGATTTTTAACTCAACAAATTTTCAAACGACTCAAAATCAAATTTTTATTCAAAATATATATAGAAATATTCACGATTCGTAATTCGAAGGAAAATCAAGAATATAATTTATTCGCGTAAACGAACAATGCTTCGAATCAACGAGAATTAGGAGAAATGGAAATGAGGTCACGAATGACTGCTCGGTAGTTAATGATCGAACGGCCCATATACTCGAGGATATTATCCCAAGTACAGGGATGTTCCAGGACCCGTGGGATTCGTGACGTCCATTGTCTGCTCGAAGGCTTCTAGACGGTTTTCCACATAGCCGCACGGTATTACGTGCTTCTGAGGGATGTATCCTCCTCTCTCCCTCTCTGCGAATCTTCTCTATCCCTCCTCCTCCTCTTTAGCTCTTGTTCCTCAGCTGGTACCCTCAGCAGTGGTCGATTGTCATACAGAGAGGTAGAGAAATGCGAGAATTGTCAGTTGAACAAAGAATAAGGTGGGAGAGGAAGGGAGGGGGGTGCACACACGTGGCAATGCGTGGTCTCCCTTACTTTCGATTCTCGCAAACTGATCACGATTCTTCCAACGTCTCTTCTCGTTTCGTTCGACAACGATAACTCCCGGGTTGCCGGATGAGATAGCACCTGAATTATCGTTCCTAGGGTTCCCCGTGCCTTTGGGAAATGGTCGACATTGTACGATGCCTTGCATTTGAATAAGCCGATGAGCCGTATAGAATTCTCGATAAGAGGGCGAGAGATATCGAACGACAGTGTTCGATCGATAAAACATTGATATTTTTATACCGAGGACAAAGTTTGATGGCTGTCGAATAAAGTTTATTTTTAGCTACATTTGTTTTTATAAATTTTTGATAATGTTCAAGTGCTGAAAAATTGGCTGGATCGACATTCAAATATTCGTAATATCGTCCATTTTGTTCTCGCCGAGTAAGATTATTCTTAGATTCTTCGATCGTAAATAATTCGATGTACGCGATAAGAATAACAGGGGTTGTTTCATGCAGAGAGAGAGAGAGAGAGAGTCGTATTCGTGATTATCGCTACGAAGGACGAAACGAGAATTTTTTACTCTCCTACCCCCGTCTTATCCGTCAAACACACAGCTCGGCCGAGATTACGGAACCGAATCGATATAATCCGATTGATGGTTTAAATTTGAATAATCCTCATATTTCGTGTATCAGATCGAGATTATTGATGCATGAGAAATAATACGACGGGAATGGAGAGAAACGTAATGTAACGAAGGAAACGAGCTTCGATAAAATACAAAAATAAGGGACAAGATTTTAGAATTAAATTTAAAAATATATATTTGTTTTATTGTGATTATTCATCAGCACGTTATAAAATAATCTTCACTGGGTTTATTTATTGATTTATTCACGCGGTGAATATTTTTCCGTTGGAAGAAATATCCAATTCGAAAGGAATTGGAACGAGGGCAGAAAGAGGAATATCGATGGTTATTGCTTTTCGAGACAAAGCATGGACATTTGTCATTCCCTCGGGTCGATCGATGCCGACTACTTTTTTTCTCGTCGATCTACATTCCTGACGATGTGTCGGTTTAATATTCGACCGATACAAATAGTAATCGCATGTGCCGAAATGGGAAATGGGCCCCGAGGTCATTTGTCGTTTTTCACCTTCGCCCTTGAAACGTTCGTCGTTCTCTCTTTTCAGTCCGCGCACCGGGACGCCTCTATCAGCGCGTCACCGTTGACAAACTACCATCCTGATCAGACTGACGAATAATTGGAACTCCATCCGAGGAGACGATGCCGAAGATATTTCGTTTTTCTCTCGTCCTCCTCGATATTTTATTTTCTCGTGGCCCAGCTGTTTCTTTCCCTTTCGACGAAATGTGCTCCATCTTCGTGCAATTTTTATCGGAAATTTACGATTCAGGACGAATATAACATCCTTGGTAAACATTTCTCACAATTTGTCAATCGAAAGACGATCAAATTACCAGTGTTCCCAAATCGAAATTTTCGAAGGAAATCGATAGAGATATTTTTCTGAAAAAATATTATTCATCCTTCTCATGCACATATCCTTTCAGATTTTTAACGATAAGTTTGACCTGTGATATTGGAAAGCTACGACTCTTATTTCTGTTTTCTTTTTCCACAGGCAGAAAAAAATGCCTCGACGATAAGCCGATACCAAGTAATTGTACTTTTCGAGTACCTTTCGAATACTTTGCCCCTGCAAATATATCTCTTACAAGTATTGTTCAAAAGCTTCTTGTTATTTTTTTACCGGAAGCACTCGAGTACAAGCTACATAAGGTCTACGACCTAATATTCGTAGTTTCACTCGACTCGTGGTTCGACCCGATCGACTCCTGTTTTCGAGACTATCCATATGCGATAGTCCCTCGTGCATCATTTCTCCCCTTTCCTTTTTTTTTACGATCCCACGATCGCCAAACATTCGTTCCAGCTGTAACCAACCAACTCTTACTATTACACGACCGTCGTTTACCCGAAAAAAAAATCAAACGAGCCTTTCGTGGCGATTCCGGCCGCTGTAACGGCTGTCGTGAGAGACCTTTACGATGGAAAAGTAGTGCAACACTTGTTTTGATCAGCCGTGTCAGCGAAACTCGACGCAGAGGGCGCGTACAACGCCGTATTGGTTTTCTACCTGCCTCCACAGCATTTTTCCGGTTTTATGAACTATCGAGTTACAAAGTGTGTAACACCGAGAGAAACGGATTTCCGTTGTTTGAAGAAATGTTATTTCAATCGAGTAAATTCAAGTTTTTTTTTAAGACAGTAGTAATAATGGATTTGTCGTTTATACGAGGAATTTGAAATATTGTTTTCAATGCTCTGTTTCTCTCCAGGTATTAAACTTGTGTATTTTCTGTTTTAATCGAGAGAAATTTGTCTGATATGGAATAAATGTATTATTACAATTGCAGTAGTTGTTGACTTTAATGCAATTTCTAAGTTTTTGCCGAGCAAGTTCAACACAAATCGAGAATGACACTTGTTAATTCATAATTTACGGAAAATTTTCAATTTCGGAAGCAACTTATGAACATAATTTTAATAACAATCGATAGAAACTTTCGATTTTTTGAGTACTTCAGGGTGATGAAAATTGTTGTCATCGAAGCAAGCCTGATTGTTTGCTATAAGATGAGTCAACACCTTGTTATGAGGATGACATTACATATAAGTATTTATAAACTTAACGTTAACCCTATCGAAAGATAATGCCGATAGCCAAATCCCCGTTGCTGTTCACGTGTCGTATAATAGTAAACAAGTGAGAAACCTATATAACATATACCTGGCTTTGTTGTCGAGAATCTCATACGAGTCATAAAACAGTCGTTATATATCCCGCGCCTGCAGACACGTGAGTACGACCCACTATTTTATTATCGGTATCGAGCCATTGAACCCTTGGATCTCGAGATTTCAGCAGGAACAATCCCCTCACGAGCATTACCCGATCGCAACGAGCTGCGGTAAACCAGACATATAACGAGTATCCGCAACGTGGTTGCCACTACACTCGGCATAGAACTGGTTAATTCACGAGCATAAATCTCGTTCGGCGTTGATCCCTCTGCGGACGTGGTTTATGAACGCAAATGGACAACATTATACGGGCTCTTCACTCATCGAACGATCTTCTCGATTTCGTGGAAACAAAAAATCAAATGGTTTAATCATAAATTCGTTAAAAACAATTACTTAAATTTGATCGTAGGATTGGTAAGACAAAGATTTTTATTATTTTGAAGAATATTTGAATCAAGTTTTTTAAGAAGCTAGGATGAATATATTTCATTGATAAAAAAACCATTGAGAAGCTCGTGTGTAAAATTATTCGCGAATCGCGCTAAACGTATTTCTCCGACGTTAGTTCGGTCGATGGTGTAACTCTCGAAACGCGTACGAATTCGACCTAGAAATTTGTCGGAGTAGACGGAGAGAGATTGGCGATGCGACTGATTTTTATTTTAAAGGCAGCAAAAGGGCGGCGCTTATTGTATACGTATATACGTTTATATCGTTTTATCTGTATATGGAGGGAGTGACTGACGTGGGTGAGTTTGACAACGGTATATTAACTTGAAATTTCTCGACTGGCAAAACGTGCGTGTGCACGTGACTGAATTCGTACCGTCCCTGGTACTCGTAGTCCCCGGTACTCTGAGCAAACGGTACGATATGCTCGTATACGAGGCGTTCCGTCTCAACTAGACCAACATTTATCATCATCAACTTTCTTTATCGTTTCAACCTTTTTTAAAATGACATAAAATACACAATTTTTTGCAAGTAGAATATTTTTCGAAATTCTGATAGATTCGTTGTAAAAAAATCGTCTATTATAGAAATATACGCGAAGAAGAATAATTCAATTTTTCAATTGTTTTAAACAAGAAGAGATTTTATTTTTTATTTTAGTTAATCGCAAAATATAAAAAGAACATTTATTATCTTACGCCTCTATGGCTCGCAGCGAATCGATTTACTTCGAGGAACGACAATTATCGAGCGTCTCGTATGAACGAGCTAACGTGCAAAATTGTGCATGTGCGAAGGTAGTCCGTGTTCCTGGCGCACTGTTAAAGCGTATGTACCTACTCCGTACCACGAGAACAAATGTACATCTGCACGTTATACGCGCGAGCATATAAACCGGTTTCCTCCTCGCGAAACCATCATCAGGCTTGGAAAACTAGAAACGTGGAGTAAAACCCGTTTAGGGTAGTTCCGTTGCAGCAAGCAACCCTCCGAACCACGAGGATTTCGAAGTGAAACAGCGAAGAGCGTAAAGCGTTACGTAGAAACCCACAGAGGAATCCCGAATACCACGAGGAATTTCACCGTTCCCAAGAGACAGGATGCGTACACTGCGTTTCGATTGAAAACAAACCAATTTGTTTGCACCATGAATATTTTCGAATCGCGATATGAGATATAAAACTATAAATAAATCAAAATCAAATCGAATAAAAAGCTTCGACGAAACGAACAATATTGTGAACTTTTTTGTTTTTTTTTTTTTGGGAACAACGAGAGCGTTCATAAATTTGTCTGTGATGGAACATTCTCTCGGCTCGAGATCGTTTCGTTTAATGTCGAATACCCCGTGTGTGTACGAGAGTCTGGGAATAAAAGAGCCGTGTGCTACGGAATATAAAGAAGTAGGGAACGACGGGGTGAGTTTCGTTCGGTTGGCTTTCTTCGAGTATATTTATATATACAAAGGTACATTTTTTTCCATCTTCCAAGGTTCTCTCTCCAGTCTCTTTATACGTTTCGTCTTCCCGGATACGACGGAAAAAGCTCTCGGTGGTCTTGGATTCCTTCGACGTTGAGCCGCCCGGCTATAACCGAAAAACCCTGGGGGAATTTTCGCTTCTCTTACCGCTTCGTCTCGCACCTTGTTACTCGTGAGAAAGAGAAAGAATGAACGGGAACTCGATTCGATAGGAAGGAGAAGAAGGTGGTCGAGAAAGTGAAAAGAGAAAAAAGAAATCAAGATGTATATCGAGACAAGGATGTTGGCCGAGGGAGGTGCGAGAGTACGAGGAAGAAGAAAAGAAGAAGAAAAAAGAATAGGAAGCGTGATATTGGATGCAAAAAATGCGAGAGACGAGAACAACGATTCAGTGCTTGATGACAAGAGGCTGTGGGTCTCTCTCTCTCTCTGTGTGTGTGTGTGTGTATGTGTGAGCGTTCGTAGGTGGAGGAGATCTGGATTAAGAGCTGCGTCGGAAGAAGAATTCTTAAGACTCGAAGAGATGGAATTTCACGACGCGGAACGTACGAAACTCGACGGATGCAGAGCTCCATCACCATAAATTTATCGCTCGCCTCGTTCTACTGCGAGAACTCTCTACTTCTCGAGGGTGGAAAATACCCTCTCTTCGAGAAAAGACGCGCGGGAGGAAGTTGAAAAAAAAACTCTCCTCGCGAGTCATAAATTCTGTCCTGCCGGATCACGACTCTGATTCGTTAAATACATTTGTCCTGGATTCACTGACATCGAAACATTTATGGAAAGAAAACAGTAAACGCGTTTTGCATTAAAAAAATCGTAAATTTTCGAATTATACTCTTTTTTTCCTCTATCCTTCATTGATTTCATTGTTATCTTTTTTTTATCGTTAACATTACTTATCAACCGTCAACCATATTAATAAACAGAGTTATCGTAATTATAGTTTTAAACGTTATTATTAAAAACGAAAATTTTGTCGAGTTTTGTAAATAATTGAAATTTTTTTAATTGTTGCCATTAATGAGATTATTCTCGTTTATAAAGTTGACAATGTAGGTCAAGGTTAAAAGTACCTCTCAAGAATATTCGGAATTTTCAAAGACTAATAATTTCTGCGGGTAATAAATCTTGGACGTGAAATGGCCCGAGGAACCGAAAGAGAGAGAGAGAGAGAGAGAGAGAGTGGTATCTGGGAAAGAGAGAAGGGTGTTAACGGTGACTGATACCCCGGAGGTCGTGAACCCCGGAGCCGACAGTTATCATACCCTGTCGTCATTGTTGGGTTTGACGTACGTGCGATACGCGTCTAAAGAACGAGTGGGAGGGACACGAGGGAAGAGTAGGAACGAGCCGGGCACATCGAAGCTTTGCAGACATCGAGGGATGGCGTTCGATCCATCTGGCCATCGATACTCCAACGCAACCGATGCTTTGTTATAGAAACTCGCCAAAGTGCATTTCAAATCTACTTTGACGTCTAGCCAATTCACAATCGCACGACGCCACGACCGTCCAATATTCTATTTTTTTTCAACCTGCTGATATCAATCTAGCAATTTATTTCTACCATTCGATATTTTGTCGACATAGAGAGAGATTGAAAAATATCAAACCATCAGAGTTAATGACCCTCGAATATTACAACTTTCAACCACTTCTAATAATCTTTAATTTTCTCATTTTTTTAAATATTTAAAAAATTATTATACAAATAATTCATTAATTTTGATTTTATTATAGAATAACTTATTCAGCGAATTATTAATTTTTAAAAGCATTTTTAAATTGTGAATAATTGATCCTTCACCAGGCTCCCAGTTGAAAAAGTGTTTATCCACGTTTGGCGAATATCGAAATTAATTGGAATTTCATCGAATCGAACGAAAACTAAAAAAAAAACAATAAGCGTTTCTTCCATCTACGAGCCAACGGTCGTTGTCGGACGTTGCCAGCACGAAAATTCCTGTCCGCCCGGGGGCAAAACCCGGCGCGGTATATAACGTGCCCACCACCGAGGTTGTTCATCGTCTGGCTCGAGCCTGGATAGCGCTGCGGAGATAGAGAGAACTATTTCGCGTTCCCTCGAGGTGCGACGCAAATACGTGGCTAATTGCGCCACATGTACAACGCGGAACCTGGATGCTCGGAGGCTGAGCTTTCGTCGCTGGACCCGAATCCCTCCACTCCACCAATTCCCCACATACACGAATGCGTTCTCCAGCTTACACAGATTGACGCTTGGCTCTCGGTACGCCGAGAGAAATTCACCCTGTATATACAGAAATGGACCCACACACGGCGCGAAACTTGCACATCAAGCAATGAAAATCCGACCTGCCCAACTTCGAGCGCTTTTTTTGTTTATTTCGTTTTAATCCACGTCCGGAGTTTCGAAGTTGGCCACGTATCCGCAAAGTTTTAGTCCGGTTGTAGGAGGCAATATTTTTCAACAAACGTTGTACTAGCTTCGAGGACAAAGTTTCGCGACTGGAAAATAACTTGACGAGAGAGATTTGTGTTTATTTGATATTTTTGGTTTAGTCGTAAATATAATAATTAATAATAACGATATGTGTTGATGTAACAATGATATTGTTATTTTGAACAACGGGCGTTATTTTGTGATGATAATAATTTAGAGTAATCGTGTCTTGAGCCGTGAGCGATTTATCAAGGAAGCTTACGTCTCGTATATTTCGTCTCAACGTTAATTAATCGAGCTTTCGTACGGAAGAGGTCTAAGACAGCATAGACGTTTGGAATAATGAGTAATAATACCGATATCGTACTAATCACTATAACCAACAACGCTCAATTGCAGGCGTTGATGATGAGAAGATTTCACACGTTAAGCTGGATTACCTGCTCTACGCGAGAACGAGAATAATCATCTTCCCGTTGAAGCGATTCTCTCGAACGGGATTGTAATATTTTTCTTTTTTACCGGGGAATATTTCTTCCGTGCGATCCTCTTTAAAATTTCAGACCTCGGAAATCTTGGTACAGAGATCGGTGAATAATGTATACAAATTTTTTGTGACTCGAGTCGGGAAATTCCCTGGTCGTAATATCGTGCAACATTTATTTTTATCACTTTCTCACTCTCGAAGGCAATAAGATCGAAAGTTTATCCCGACTATCTTTCACATCTCTAAGTTTGCTTTATGCCCGTGAGTGGAAATCCTGGAGTGTAACCACTGAAATCTCGTGCGATAAGCCGAGCTCTTTGCAGAACGACGCTAAACAAACTTTATCAACGTGAAATGTGGTAGGAAAACAGCTTATGTATCACCATGGGAAATTGCCAATTAAAGTTTTCTGCGATTAAGTAAAACATTGAGAAAATAAATGCTATTTTTTCTATTCACTTTCTCCAATTTTATTGTTTCTTATTTAAAACAATCATAACCAAAAACCAATAATACTTCAAAGTATTTATCAAATTTTACAAAATTTCTTATTTTCAGTACATTATTTTCTTATTATTTGCAATTAACGATACGTTGCCATTTTGTCTCGATGCTTATTCGACGAAATACGATCGTGAAGTTTTGAATATAAAAGTAATTCGCAATTCGTACCATGTTCCATCGAAGTTGAACGAGATCGTGTGCTCGGTCGTTGAATTGGATTAATATCTGAAATGAAAATAGGACGACGTGACAGTCGAGCACATATCGTAAAACAGAGTGACGAATGGAAGGAAGTGGGATGATGTCGGAGGTGGGAAAGATACCACAGGAAGGCAGGATGGGTAAGCGTCAGATCGTTGGTGGTGAACCGTGTGTGGACCACATGCATCCAGGATGTGTGTACGTCACGTATGTTGAGGGCCATAATTTCACGAGGGTGCTAACTATCTCCCGGAGCTCGCTGGACCAAACTGGGTCACACGTTTTACGAACAAAACTGAGTGAAGCCGATCCTCCCTGTACCACATATATACCTAATCGTCCGAGCCCATCTTCGTCCCTCTCGCTTTTATGACTCTACCTCGTATTACGTTCATCGCGAACCAAGCCCAGTTTGCCAACCGAGTTATCTAGAAAAGAGGGGGTCGTCGCCAAGAGATAAAACTCCCAACTACGTTATGTTGTCTCAGCGAAAATTTCCTCCAGCGGTTATTATTCATACGGGATGTTTAATTATACGCGATGGAATATTTGATTAACCGAATGATCGATTGCTCAAATATTCGGTTTATGGAATGGTGGATTAATCAAAAGATTGATTAATCGAATATTCGACTTATCGAACGAGGGATTAATCAAATATTGGATTTGACGCGTGCTGAAGTAATCGAATGATCGATCGATCAAATGTTCGATCGTTCGAATAATGAATTAGATAAAGCCTCGTTTCATCGATTAATCAAACGATAGATCAAATAATCTGATGAAATTTTCAATCTCAACCTCAACAGCTTTTGACCGTGACGAAAAGTTGTATACGGTGCTTAACCCTAGCTTTGCATAAATTACCCTACAAAGCCCAAAAACGTAAACCTGCACCTGCCATTTTCGAACCACGAGAAATTCCACAACCCCTGAGAGAGACTCTACTCTGTTATTTCATAGATTTCCATCCAAGATCGTAATCTTGGTGGGATAAGCCGATGCAACTTAGCACGTGATGAACGAGAGAGAGAGAGAGAGAGAATATCCCTGGTGGTGGACGATCGATCGAACGTTACCACGGTATAACGGGGAATTGCGATTTTCGTGCGAGATGTGGGCAGATGGAACCGAGGGTGCAAGTAGGCAGATACAAGAGAGCGAGAGGTAGACACGGATATTGGCCCGTTCGACGTTAAGCCGAGGGCTTGATTCATCTCCCAGGGAGCATCCTGTCGGAAGGAGCTTACAAACTATTACCTAGATCTACAAGACTACCCTACCGCCAGTGGTACTACACAATGAGCCTCTGCTAAATCGACGCGAAATTCATCTACCTTATACACAGCTGACCACTTACCACCGAAAACCCCTAGTTTTCTTCCTACACATTTTGTTTTTTCAACACCTTGCTCCATTTCCTGCGGAAATCGCGACGAAACCAACGATGGGGGATTAGAGTTAGGAAGCCAAGGAAAATCCAGCCAAGGGTTGGTTAATGGTACGACAGGGGATTTTTCTTTATTTATTCTCGAGACAAAGAAATCTGGTTCGAGCCAGTACTTCAACGCCCTTTACTAACCGAGAACTGCTCATCAACCACTACAGGATAATTTGATTCGATCGATGTGATCGATTTTGCATCGGTCGACGAACTTTGATTCAAAGACGGTTTTCTTCCCAGATGTTTATTCCCCTTCATTTTCGACACTTGTTTCTTTCGTTCGGTCTTTAGGATTTCTTTTTGTTTCGTCTACTTCAGGATTGACCGTTAGGTCGTTATCGGCCTCTCGGTGCGTGTTTATTCTAGGGACTCCATGTGCCAATCGTGTCAATTTCGAGCGAGCGGTTCGCCTTGATGGACCACTCTCTCTCTCTCTTTCTCTCTCTCTCTCTCTCTCTCTCTCTCTCTCTCTCTCTCTCTCTCTCTCTCACTCACTCACTCACTCACTCACTCCGTCACTCACTCTTCTGGCGTATGGGGTTGTTCGTGCCATTTGGTCGAGAGAAAGCCTAACGCGAGGAGGAAGGGTGAGAAAGAGAGATAGGGAGACGGAAATAGCTACAGCTAGGGCAACGTTCCATTATCGGATTACAGAGAGATCCCTTGACCCCTCCGCCTGCTATGTCTGTGCATCGTTGGGCAACTCGTGCGTGGGTGTGTGTTTGGTTAACGAAGCGTCGTCGTTCTGTCACCCAGGCCCCGTAGTTCCGCGTTTCACGGAAACACCCCCAACGCGCCTTTCACCCTCAAATAAATCGTGTATGCAGGCCATGCGGGACGCGATAATTTTCTCTGGTACCAATTCTACCGTCGAATTAAAGACGATGGCGAAAGACTCTCGCGTACCACGATTTTTAATCCAGATTTCACAAACATTCGAAAAATTGATAGTTTCGATTACATTTTATATAACGAGCAAGAACAAAGTAATTGAAAAAAAACCTTCCCCGCCGGGACTATTATTTCACGAAAGTTAAGAAATGTGGACAAACACGTAAATTGAAACTTAATTAATTGGCCAGATCTCGTTATTTCGCGTGTAAACCAAATCAACGACGAACATTAATTGCTCTTGTTATTTTCTTTTCGGTAATTAAATCACGTTTTATTATATTCCCGACAGTTCGTGACGCAGTAATTCGTTCGTAATTAAACAATCAAATCAATTTTGTCAATCAATTAATCAATAATTTCCAATAAAAAGTCCATCAACGTATATAAAAGTTAGTGTCTACCAACAAACGCATTTATTTATTACGAATTATCCCCACGTACAAAAAGTTCCAAAAAAAACGCAACGTCGAAAATTCGAACATTTGATTAAAAAACCTCCTCAATTATTAATTTTATGCTTTTTAAAAATAATTTTATAGATATATCCTTCCCCTAAACACGTCTTGTAAACTAGTCTCGTAAACTTGAAAGTTTTAATAAATTGATGTCAAAATTTTGAAACATTTCGATTATTTTATCACCTTTAAAAAAATTCCCCTTAAACGTTTTTATTTATAATTACCCATCGGTCGTAAGTCTCAACAAGCTTATTACAGTTAGTACAAAGTGTTACACTCGTAACACAAAAATAGAATAAACTTTTTCCAATCTCTACGTCCTCTCGTCCTTCAACACCTCTGTAAACCCCTCCCCCCCCCCCCCCTCCTGTCCCTTCACCCTAACCACCACTATTCTCTCTAGAGCTCTGTGAACGTAATTAAAGGTAAGCGGTCATCACCGAGTAACGCGCACGTGGCCTCGAAACGAGTTCTCGCGGCTGTTTCAACGACCGCTTGTCCTCGCGCTCGTTCGTTACGGACCGCCTATAAGCGTTTCCGCGAGTACCGAGAGTATCTCCAAGAGCCGGGTAGTTTCGAGTTAGTTTTAATAGTCTCGAAGCTTCGTATCGTCAAGCGTTTCATGTACACGGTACGACCCGACTCACTCGTTGAGGACGAATGCCTCGGGGGTTCTCACGACGTTTTCCTCACGAGAACAACGACGAACGGGAGAAACTCGTTCGAGGCAAGTTTGGTGAACGAAGAGGGACGTTTCGGTACGACGATTAGTTAAGCAAATAGCCATTGGCCACCACTCTCGATCCAGAGATTGGCAATCTACTCGATCAATTATGTCTCGGGATCTTTGCCAACGTTTGTAATTGGCGTTCTTATCGTCAACGAAAAATCGAAAAAGCTAACTCTCTCCTTCTTTCGGCAACTCGTCATCCCTTCCGCGATAAACTTCCCTCGTCCATCATTCTCGCTCGACAAAAATCATTCGCAAACTTTTCTTCGTTCCTTTCGAGATCTCCGAAGTCCTTTTTTTTCTTTCTATTTTGTTATTTCTCTTCGATTTTCTATCTATTTCTTGTTTATCTTTGTTTTGTTTTTTGTTTAATTTCTTCAGCAACGAAGAGTTTCTTTGCTGTTATCAAAAGAATCGTGGAATTTCGTAAAATTACGAATCCTCGAGAATTACGAAATGAGAGACACTGGAGGGGTAGAGAAGGGAGGGTCGTCGACGAGGGGGATGAGTCGCTTCGTGCAGGTCTTACGACCGAGAATAGTTTCTATATACAGGCAAAGCCGAGATATAGGGCTTCCATTTCCATTTCCTCCTATCGAGGAGTCGGATTTTGATGTGTCGGTGGATCGTTACCTATTGCACAATGACGAAATCTCTCTCCTGGACGGACCGACGGACGCGAACCCGTAGTATTACGTTTATAGCCTTATTTCCATTCATCGTCGATGCGAAAGCGAAATTGGGTTGGAATACCCGCGAAATCTATAATCGCGATTCGTGGGAGCGTAAAATTTCGCGGTGGTACAACGATCGAGCGCGAAAAGCTTGTAGTATCGAGAGATAGACGAAAGGGAGGGGGGCGGGGGTAGGGGAATAGGGCTCAGGGCTCTCTCGCACACGTGCCTCGTATCGAATATCGAGCAGAGGCCAGAAGCGGGGCATACGCGTGCCTGGAATTCAGATTGGTGTGATCACGAGGAATCGGGACGAGCGAAAAGGGAATCACCTACGGGGTGCTGGTAGTTCGTACGGCCCGACGGCAAAATTATACGCCGTTTCGTGAAACGGACCGGGGAGTGAGGAGGCTCGATGAGGAATTAGGAATGGGGTTAGCATTTTGTGCGCGAATAAACAGAACTCTGTGTGTGTTACTGTTTCGAAATGTCCACAATTTCGACATAAATATATGCGTAATTTTATATATGAGAGATATATCTATTTTATTTCATAAATAATAATGACCGTTGCTGGTGAGCCTGAAAAAAAGATTGATATTTATTTTCAACACGTATAAATAAAGTATAGAAATTGAAAAATCGAAAACAAAATAGATCCCGTCGTTATCCCATTATCTACCTAGGCTTAAAAGTTGTGGAATAAATGACAATTTTTTACAAAAAAAATTCAAGAAAATCGATCAGTACGTGTTTTTTTTGTAAATCAACACTTTACATTTATAGCTTGAAATCTTATAGAAATACGGTTTGAATTTTGTTTCAATATTTTTCATCAAAAGTGCGTTTAAACAGAAAAATTTCAAAGAAATAAAACGTCCCATTAGGGCAATTTTTCATAAAGTTATGGACGTTTAAAAAAAAAGAAACGTAATTTTTGAATAATCGATATCTTGAAAACGGTTCGAGAAAAAAGATTGAAAAAAATCATGGAGGCCTCTTTCAACCAATACTAGAACATAAATAATTTTCAAAAAAATCGGAGATGCAAAAGCTAAATGATGTCCGATTTGGCGTGGAACGCCCCATATATATATTAGGTCTCGTCTATATTAGGTCTAGGATATATATATATATATCTAGTGGAAAGTTCTGTCCGATAATTTAATTTTCTTCCTTTTCATAAACGGACAGAACTTTCCAATAGACCTAATAATATGCAATGAGCGCATCGGCGCATGCGCAGACACGCTTAATTAAAGTCCATACCGTTGTTGTAATTGGTATACTAGTGCTCGATGCACGACGAGAACTCATCGAACAACCCTCATTTTCCAATTTCCGTTACGAGATACACGATTTATAAACAATACACGTTTTTTTGTACTCACAACAAAAGTTCGAAAAGCGTCGTCGAGCTTTTTGTTCGATAACATAATAGACGATTCCAACAAGTGCCTTTATATTCGTCACGGTATTGAATTTACAACGGGACGAATACGTCGATAGCGATTAGTTTGAGGGGTTGAAAAAGTTGATAATGAACGATTTTTGCAACGTCCTTTATTCGTCGCAGTTGTGATATATCGAAATATCGACGATGATGGATTAGGGATGAGAGGAATTGAATATTCGTTAACGATAACGAAAAAATAATTAAAAAATTGTATAAGCTCCTAGTGAGAATTTTCAAGTTTAATCCGGGAACAAAAATTTGTAGAACGGTGAATAATGGTAAGTCCGAGATAATTAATTACGCGTGAGTTTGCTATCGCAAAATATGAATAAATTTACCTTCGTCAAGCTCTCGCAGCGAGGATTCTTCCCCTATTCAAACAAATTTCGAGCGAGGGCGACCCATCAGCTGATGTTTCGCGAGCTCGACAGTCACGAAGGCGTCAACGGTCGGGACGTGTTTGCACGATCGAAACAGCGTTAAAGTAACGACGTTGACGAATCATCCGAGTAAAAAGCGTTTCGATGAAAAGAAAAAAAAAAATGAAAAAAAAAATGAGACCAAACCCCGAGCCTTGACATTCGCATCGAAGGTTCCTCCGTACGATTTTGCTCGTAAAAACGCGCGCACACGTTTTCCGTCTCTACCGTGAAAATTGCACGACGGCCTTCGCTTTTTTTTGTTTCTTTCTTTCTTTTTATTTCACCATTTTCGAGATAAAACCCGAGTCTTTTCGCGACGATGCTTTTTCACTCGCTTACCTTTCGAACGACAAAGGAGGGAAAATAAAAATGTAGGACGCAATGGATGAAACTACCCCCTTCGCGTCTCACCTCACCGAGAATTAATGTGTCCGACCAACGCGCACCGCGTACAAAATACACGAATGACGATGGGAGAACGAGGACGGAGTGCTTTCTTTCTTTTTTCTTTTTTCTTTTTTTTTTTTGTTATTTTCGCTTTCCTCTCTTTCTTTATTCCTAGCTGAACGGTTCCGGGACCTCGAAACTTTTTTATCCGCCCGCTTTTACCGCCGTGACCTCGAACTTCTCTTTGCTTCGTCAACGGGAGTGTGTCGGCCTCGTTGAAACGACGCGAATCAAAAAGAGCGTGCAAAATCGTGTCGAGAAAATGAAAAAAAAAGTGCAAAGGTAGCCTAAACGAGCCTCGTGTCTGACGCGTTCCGGTTGCTCAATTAAAAGCTACCTCCCTCCCTCCCTCTCGTCGAAGGGACGTTCGGGGCACTCGCGCTCCAAGGCGCTCTTTAAACGTCTCTACGCTCGCCCGCGCCTCGAGGTCGCGTCAAGGAAAACGTAAAGCTCGTCCGGGGAAAAGCGAACGCCACGAGGTGTGAATAAGAGAGAGAAGAAGAAAAAAGAAGAAAAGAAAAGCAAAGTAAAAACGAGGCAAGCTCGTCGACGCGAGCGAAGGAACGAGAGCCTGCAGCTTAATTGAGCTTTGAAATGCGCGTTTGGAAGACGCAATTATCCACGAGCTGTGTGCAACGTCTGCGTCGCCGTCGACGTATGACAAAGCTTTGGACGCGAGACCCGCTGTACTTCCCTCCGACTCTCTTTTGCCACGAGCGCCAGCTTCCTATTCATTTTTATCGCTCTCCCTCTCTCTCTCTCTCTCTCTCTCTCTCTCTCTCTCTTTTTCTTTGTTGCCTGCTGGCCCGCTAATTTGTCCAACCTGTTGATGACGACCTGTCGCCCACCTTATTATTCCCATCAGTTGTGTACTGTGTAAGCTGCTTGCTTGTAATCGACGGATAATAATTGTCAATGTTGGAATTTGATCGTAATACGATTTTTTTAATTACGAAGAATTTTTTTATATTTAGGCTAATATCAATTTATTTTAAAGAAGTTAATGGAATAGAGAGAAATATCGGTTTTATTTGAAAATATCGATAAATATTGTGTGGTTGAAATTTGGTGTGAAAATATGAATGAATGGAAAATTGATGTATGTTGGATTTGTAATAATGTGGCGGATAAAAAAAGTACGAGCTCTTGTGACAAAAGCCAATTCTTCTCTGTTACAGATATCGCCGGTGGTTATTTGTGCTTCGTCGTCAGTATTTTTGGAATCGGTGTCGTCACTGCGGTTATCGGTGACGTAGCATCGTATTTCGGCTGCACACTCGGTATAAAAGATTCCGTTACTGCGGTTGTATTCGTTGCACTCGGTACCAGCATTCCTGGTGAGTATTTAAACAATTATAATTTAAACATTGTTTTAAAATTATTATTTACAAATGATTAATTTTCATTTATTTATGAATTATAATATTTGCCTTCTTTTTTCTAATCGACTTTATTAATAGAAGTGATAGAAAAAATAGAAATCTTATAAAAAATAATATTTGAAATTCGATTGAATTTTTTGGGCAAATTCCAAGTGAAAACGTTTATTTATTTTGAAAAAAACAGGATTACACATAATGCACGTTCTTACGATTGAATAAAATAGCCTACTTTTCGTTCACGAATTGTAAACGAACCATCCCCTTGAAACTTTAAGAATACGAAACACGAGCTTTCATCAAAAAATCATGGTTCGTGTCTGGTACGAAGGTTGGAGTTTCAGCGCATTTCACTTCGTTTTATTCCTCTTTAATCTTCCCTCAAATTTTCTAACTAACGTCAAGCGCGCTTCTGCCCGAATGTTTCAGAAATTAAGCAAATTAGTATAAGTGCCGAGTAGCGAGAGACGTATTTCCCACTAACCCATTCGGCAAAATGTGAACATTTTCCATTATTCAACTGTAAATTTGTTTTGCAAATGTAACCAACCTGCTGCTCGCCAAAAACGTCGAAAATGTGAAGTTCATTGCTCGCGTCTCGATTCTTTTAATTATACATATTGGATGTTTACATCTGTGTACGAAAAACATAAGTTTTTTCTTAGAAATATTAATTTTTTTTAGTATAATTGTACCGCAAAAATTTTCATATAATTTGGTTTACAAATTAGAATTAGAATTCGATAATTTTTTCATTTTGTTTTACGAATAAGAAAGAATTCCTCGAATCAACTTTTTTTTTTAAAACGGAAAATTGCTCGACGAAGCGTTCGGTGTACGTGATAATTTATGCTTCATAATCAAAAGCGAATATAGTGCTGGCGTTAATTGAATGGGTCTCGTGTTCGGGTACGTGATATTTCTCCTCCGGCTAGTGGACAATCACGAGTAGATCTCTCCCTCAACCGTTGACAGCATATCCAAATTTCTAGTTCCGCCAGTAACACTCCCTATGCTCGATCGATTTTGCATAGACACAGAGAATTTCACGAGAAGCGAGAGAAGAGCAAGAGAGAGAGAGAGAGAGGGCGAAGTCTGTAAATTCGTTTTGAGAGGTTGGTAGACGGTGAGGAGGCATCAGGGCGTGGGTCTGTGCTCAATATCCTGTGACCGCAAAAAGAGAGCCCAAAACAAAATTGGTTGTCGAGCCACCAAAAGCCAAAGAGCTTTTCCAGCCTCCGAGTGCCAAAATACCGCTCGGTTCGCCTCGCGCTGTTCGCGATTTCGTTATATCATCGCAAAATATATGCGGTATGAGGGAATATATATTGAATAAAAGGCCCGAATACATATTTAAATAATGGTATAGTGTATGCAAATATAAAATATGATATATCTATATGAGTGTATATATATTTACATATCTTCTATTTATAATACATATATATGTATATATATGGCCAGTAGATATAGTAATATATAATATGTATACTCTAATATTAATATAATTAAATTTACATCATATATATATATATATATATTATACAACACGTGTATCGTATGAGCAAGGACACCTTGTGTGTTCATCGTTCATCTAACGATATCGTGACTTTCGCATATATGCTATTTTGTAAATTAAATAATTGCACGGTGTGATTCTTAATACTGTGAAAAAGTTATATTCTCCCAGTGGACATAAATTAAGACGAAATATGTCACGACACCTCATCATACCTCTCGGCTCTTAACATCAATCCTCTTTTTCCTTCGCTTACCTGGCGTATGATAAAGTCGGTTTCACCTGGAGGTAAATTACGTCGAGACTCGCGAAAATATACAAAAAGCTCCCAGCGGGGTTCCGTAGTCTTCATTCTCTCTTTTGCCCAATCTTCTCGTAACTACCTCGTCTCGGTTTCCATTGTCGCGTAATTTACGAATTACGTACTTCTTTGTTTTGTTTTTTTCATACCAATTCTATTTTCACAGAAGATTTTTCATACTGAAAAAAGACGAAGAACAGTGGCACATTCCGCCGATGAATTCAAAGAATTTCTCAGAAATACAACAAACGAAACGTTCTTTTATTTCATCCCTTAAATTTGTTCAAACAATTAGCTAACGTTAGAATTTCAGATCGATAACTGTCGAAAAGTTGATTTATCGTGTTATCTTCTATTTTCCAAGAAAAATCTATCGAGAGCGAGGATCGACCTTGATATTCGAGACGATTAATGGGTTTCCTACATAAAAAAAAGAAAAAAAGAATTTGCAATTTATGATTTTATGAAGATTGTCGAGTCGAGCGGAAGAGCGACTGCTCTATGTCGGAGTAAAACGATGATACGGAGGGATTAACAACGAGGCAGCTAAACTGCCCTAATGATATGTTAGCGAACACGAACGAGCCTCGCGCGACTGGAGCAATATATATATATACAGTTGGTAACTCCCTCGCACGAGAGTATTAGAGCAACACCCTCGTGAAAACTTGACGCTCTCATCGCTCCGGATGATTACATGACACCAAAAGCACTGTATAATTGCCGAGAGAGGGCTGGATCAAGTTGGTTAGTCCACGAGGGAGGCAAGTGACGCAGGGGGAATGGGAGAGAGCGAAAGGGTTGACATAATGTCAGGGTTACGAAGCATGTAGCACGTGACACGTGAGATAATTCGAAAGAACGATGAAGGGTAAAAAGCTTCGTCGAAAGAAAATGAGATAATACAGAGAAGAAAAAAGTTCCGCGCGTTGGGACGAAAGAACGAAGCCGAAGGTTGTAAGCCGGGGTGAGTTTTCTACCGGCGCGAATTTAACCGAGGGCAATAAACCTGATAGGTAATTATCTTTAATGACCTACACCACGGAGCTTAAATGAGGCCGCGGTAGACGGAGATCGAAACGAGAGAAGCAATGAAGGAAAATGAAGTACAGAAAGGGGTGGATGCGAGGAAGGGGGGTTGTTGTATATTATATCTGGGCACGCTCGAGATCGATAAGAAATAACCGAAGAACGAGGAGCGAACACGGATAGTTGAATTTGTAAAGAAAAGGTGGATGTTACGTTCTAGCAAAGTATCGATTAAAATATAAAACGTTACGTCGAACTGCAAATTATGACGACTCGATCAAATTAATTAACGTTAATTTTCTACAATGACGTAGAAAATATTTATCTGTGAAATTAATTAGAGTTGACTCTAAATATACATAAACGAAATAGTTTGTCGTAAAATTATTGATGGAATTAAAAAGTCCATGTGTATCGATATCAAATATTGATTCGTTCACCAAAAATTAATCAAAATTTTGTGAGATAAAATCCAATCGTCGTTTCAAAACATTTTGTTCAACTCGTGAATTACAATATTACCATCGTGAAATGTAAAATATCCGCACTAATATTTATTTATCGATCAAGTGAAACAAGGTTTTAATCAAAAACGGTATATTTTGCTTTTCGCGAACCTCTGCATATTCAAACGATATTAGAGGACATTTCCCGTAAACCAGATACCGTAACAGAAAATACTTTGCCGGAATCGAGATTCGAATCGAATACGTCGGGAACTCTCGTATTTTGCGTCGAAACTCGCCGGTATGATTGACTTCCCGTATAATCGATCCAGCTTCGCGTCGATACAATCGATCGCGCACGACCCCCGTACAAATATTCCAAGCTTCGACGGACTCGAAATTTCTCTCCCAGCGTGCGTCGTTCCTTCGACACGTTTCACGTGTGTCGAATCATTTAAAACCCAATGCTCTCTCGCACCGAGGCAGAAAATACAAGAGCGTCGAGCGAAATATTCATAAATTTAAATCCGGAATGTTGGGAATATACGTTGAAAAAAAAAATACAAAAATACAAAAATATCGTAACAAAAAAGAAAAAGAGAGAAAAAAATGTTTCCCTCAGTCGCCTGTCCCTCGAGTGACCTAATTTCATTTTCCAATAACAAATTACTCGGCAATCATATTCTAACTATATATATATATATCCATCCTAGCGAGTGGACGAGCCGAGAGAGATCGCTCCACGTCGCGTCGTATCCCGTAATTGAGCCTAATTACGCTCGTCCAAGGCCTCGATGCGCACGAACTACGAGCTATGACTGTATCCTGTGTTGACTGAGGACATTACGAAGGAGGGGTTGAAACGTGCCAGAGATGCTCAGACACTCGGCGATGATCCTTTCCAAGTGGCGAATGTCATTGGAATATGGGAAAACGGAGGTTTTTATCGTGTCCCGCCTCGTATAACACGCATGGCTCTTACGAGGGAAGAGAGGACGAGAGCTTCGGGCGAGTATATGCCGAGGAGAAGAAGAAGAAAGGGGATATATGGTACGGGGATGAATGCACGGACGATGATAATTCATTACGTCCCTTTGTTCCGGAAAACAATGGACCTTGACGCTAACGCGAGAGGCTATCCCCTTTCTCACTCCGTTCTCACTCACTCCACCCCCTTCCCTCTCTTCTCTCTCTCTCTCTCTCTCTCTCACTGTCCTTTATCTCTCGTCCTCGAGACCATCAAGTTCAAGCTTCTAGGCCGTAGGCGAGTTTTTTATTCCGACGATAAAATCCACCACGACGATCAGACAACACGAGAAATCTCCGAGGGAATAAAAACAAATAGTGGCTTATCGGGAATGACTCGGGCGTGAAGGAATACATAGCGAGGAGGATCGTAAAACGATAAAGCGGGAATATAGAAATATTTCAATATACAAATTTTCTTGGTGAAATCTATAATGTTTTGTTTTTCTTTTTTACAAGTTTTTATTATCGATATTTTGTTTTCTTATCTAGCGATAATTATCGAGAGAAAAGAATCGTCGAAAAACGAATTCTCGAACGAAAAGAGTAATTCTACTTTGAAATCTCCGGAAGTGGGCAGAAAACACGTACCGTCGGAACGAGAAATGAATACATGGATAAGCGATTCCCGTAGAAAACTTTGAATAATGGTTTTTATCGCGAATCGCCATCGACAAGATCACTCGTCTACCACCCGCGTAATCGATTTATCGGTTTTTCGCCGACGTTATCCATCCACTTATTCGCTCGAACCACTTTCCGTCCGGTCGCGTGAGCCGCAACGACGATTTGTAATTTTCAATTGCTCGACGTCGATCTCGATGTAATAATTGGAACAATATGCGGGCATCGACGCTTTTATCGATCGGGCCAATCGTCGATACTCACAATGGGCTCTCAGACCGTTTCGTTACTCTCTGCAATACGTTGTACGTATAGATGGTCGAATAAAGCCGAGAACTTGGTCGATGGTCGTCAAGCAGCCGGTGGTAGTGCAAAGACCGCGGGAGTTCGTTTCCACCAAGTAGTAACGTTCCATTATAGTCAGACAGTGGACCGTGGTCTGTATAGAATTTTCCATTTTCCCAAGGGACACAAGACCGCAACGTCGTAGCTTTTATATGCGAGCTATACGGTCCACGCGAGTATGTATCTCTTGCATGTACATATACATATATATATATATGGGGCATTCCACGCCAAATCGAGCACCATTTAGTTTTTGAATCTCCGATTTTGTTGAGAATTTTTCATGTTCTAGTATTGGTTAAAAGAGGCCTCCATGATTTTTTTCAATTTTTTTTCTCGAACCGTTTTCAAGATATCGATTTTTCAAAAAAATTACATTACTTTTATTTAAACGACCATAACTTTGCGAAAAATGGACTAAATGGGACGTAAAACCAAATGAGATATAAAACATTTTAAAACAATCGGAGATGCAAAAGCTGTCCAAATCGATGTCCGATTTGGCATGGAGTGCCCCATATACATCTACATACATGTACACACACACATATATGTAGTTAGCGTATATGTGTGTATATAATAGTCGCGTCGAGTAGCATGGAATTTCCACGTACTCCCTTGCTCGGGCAATATTGTCCTATACTCCCGCGAATGGAAAGGGAGCCTCTCAACGATGTTTGCTGTGAAAACCCTTTTTATCGTCGCTCTCTCGTTGCGCCTGTAGCTTTTATCACAAGGACAATATTTTGCGATGCGACGACGAACACAATATCGTTGTTTACATTATGCAGAAGTACTAAATACACACGAACCCTATGCGTGTATACATACGCATACCGATACAAACTTCGCATAGAACGCGAATATAAAATCCTCGTTTGTGTTTTTTTTTGCCAATTTGGCGGTCAAAGGTCGTAGACGACAATGCTATATTCGCGTTATACGAGAAATCTGCAGTTGCGCGACCGACGGGTCGTTAGTCTTTTTGTAATGAGAAGTAAATTTGGGCCTTTTTGAGCCTATCCAGACCCTAAACCTATCGATTTTAGGTCCTGTTTTGACTTCCGATATTTTCGAGCGGTTACGAGGGTCAACCTGTTTTGTTTTCATCCAAACTCACGAGGGGATTTTCGAAATTGGAAATTTCACGTGAAAAATTATTATCGTATACTTGTTTCTTATTTCTTGATAATCTAGGAGGCAAATTTTGAAAAAAAACAATGATTTTTTTATTTTCAGAAACTATCGATCGCCAAGTTTTTAAAAAAAGTCATCGATTATTGGTCAATTGTTTAACTTTTAAAGATTTTCGTTCGTTATCGACCGACGAATTTGTAATCGTTGAAAAATTCGCTGCCATCGGATCTTCCTCCATCTCCTTTTTCACCCCCTTTTGCTCGTATATTTCCCTCGTTCCTTTTTTTCCATTCGAAGGGAATCATAACGAGAGCTGCCGAGTAACGTTCCTGCCCCTAGATAGATTCTCGAAAGAGGGTGCTAATCCAGCCGAACAGAGAGCACTTTGAAAGATTCTCGGATTTCGATGGATAAATATTTATGAGATTTGCGACTGTGAAGAAAAGTTTGCGATTATGGGAACGAGAATAGTTGCGCGAGCGTGAAATCCAGTGAGAGAGCACGAGCGAGAGACGCGGGACAACTGGAAAACTCTGGACAAAGATGTGGGACTGGCACTCTACTTCGGTGAAATTCTTCGAGAAACCTTGTCGAGTTCGAAGCGAACGTTTCAAAGTATATGCAAATATGACGAAGATTCTCTCGTAGTTCGTACGATCTCTCGATTTTCATCCGTTCGTCTTTCAGTCGAGGATAATTCCACGATATTCACGAACAATAATGCCATTGATTCGTATTAATTTCGACATTTGTTACAAGATCGGTAATGAAGTAACTTCCTTCATCCTTGTCCATTTTTGCCACAAAGCTCGCCGCGAAATTTGTCTCCCTCGTAACAAGTAAAATAATCAGGAAAATTCCCAACGTCTCTACCATTGTTTCCTCATTATTTTATCTCGTTTATATCGCTCTCTATCTCTGTGAGGAAGTGCGAACAAGCTTTTTCGTAGTTTTAGCTTCCGGGTGAAGAAATCTTGGCGAGCTGAATGAAATAATGAGGCAGGAACGTGTCAGTTTCTTCCTTTCACTGTTTTTCGTCCTTCGTACGAGGTGGAAAATTCGAGGATATCGCATTTAAAAATGTTACACGATTATTGTTAATTCCGAAATTTGTTGGTAATTTATTGTAAAAATCGTAATTAGTATTCGAACGCTAATTGAAAAATCTTGTTTCTTTTAGCGATCTTTTCAGGCGATATTTTATTATTTATTATAATGACTGAAAATTTCTTCATTCGTCGACGAAATTTTTCTGCAATCGGGACCGGGGACAAAATGAAAAGAATATTTATTTATTTATTACAGACACGTTCGCGAGCAAAGTGGCCGCGTGTCAAGATAAATACGCTGACGCGAGTGTTGGCAACGTGACCGGAAGTAACGCGGTAAACGTCTTCCTGGGCATCGGCATCGCGTGGAGCATCGCTGCCATGTACCACGCCTACCACGGTCGACAGTTCCTAGTGGAGCCTGGAAAGTGAGTACAATCGTTTTTTCCAAAATCATCGTTTACATTCCATTTCACCAAATTCTATCATTTCGCAATAAAATCATTCGATTCTACAAAAAAATCCTCAATCCGTAAATTACAATTGGAAAATTAAACAAAGTTTAATTTTCCAAACAAAAATCCTAAGAACTCAAAAAATTACAAAATACCACGTTTTTCCTTACAAATTAAAAAAAAATCCATCCCCGCCACAAAATACAAATTATCAATATACCCAATCATCGTTAATTTCCATTAAAAACAAAAAAAAAAAAAATACATAAAATATACGAGAGATACGAATTCGCAATTAATTTTTCTCCCACGAACGATAGAACAGTGGAAAATATCCGTACGAGTCAGACGGTAATAGAACACTCCGTTGAGCACTTGAAATACGAGAGGGAATGTTTTCGCTGACGAGTCTTTTATACCTTCGACAATTCCCTCCCTTATACCAAACGGGGCTTCGTCGGGGATTCGAGGCGCAGGTTTATCCAAACGTATTACCCCTCTCGCTGCATCTCCCTCCTCCACCCCTCCTCTCTCTCTCTCTCTCTCTCACTCGCTACTGTTCCAGACGAATAAAAAAAAAGTCTATCGAGTCCATGTATAGCGAGACCCGTCGAACGGTCGAGCACAGAAGTTTCGCGGCGTAAAGATAACCGAGTCGAGGATATTGCGATTTTACGAATGCGATACGAAATTGCTACGTTGCACATGACGGTGTCCCTATATCCGCGATATGTATCCGGTGTATACGTTTCGCGCTATCTCGTATTGTTTTACTCGAATTTCACACGAGGTGGAGAGATGGGGAAGCATTATAGTGCCAGACCGTCGAAATTACGGAAAATACGCGTTCGACCAGATTGCGCCGTTGAACGTCTCTAGTAACGAATAGTGACAAATCGATCGAAACCTGTTCGATATGCAAAACGCTATTGGAAAACGTTTTGACGTTCGTATTGCGACGATTAGGGTACGATGGGAAATATATTAGAACGGTTACTTTTCACTTAACTGAAATTTTATTGATTTTGAACTAATATTCGTACTTCGATGACATTTTTCTCCATTTCTGTAGCAAAGATAGGGCATCGGTCGTACGTGTCGATTACAATTTCTACTTTTTCCATCCTTGTCCATTCGACCTACCTGTTCGAAAGCTCGTATCGTTCGTTTATCGTAGGAGTTTAAATTTAACGTGAAACTATGAAATGTGTCGCGGAGATGATTTTTTTTTTTACTAAAATTAATTATTTTTAATTTTTATTTCTCGAACGAGTTTACTCCTAATTCTTTGAAAATCGACGTTTCTTTCTCCTCGTAATTATTTACATACCTATTAATAATTCGGAATTAGAGTAAACAAATTTTCAAACAAATTTTTATCGATTAAAGTAAATTTGTTTGAATAATTAATTCGTCTCGAGAAGCATAAAAGCCTCGTCTTTTCGAAAATCTCCACATTTATCAATTGTCTCGTGATAGATTTTGCATGAGTGGAAGAAAAATAATTCGGTGAGATTGAAAGGTTTTAAAAAATATTGTTGATCGACAGCCTGGCTTTCTCGGTGACGCTGTTCTGCACGGAAGCCTGTGTGGTGATCGTGGTGCTGCTCGTGAGACGCTCCAAGGCCATCGGTGGTGAACTCGGTGGTCCCTTCGTTCCAAAGGTCATTACGTCCGTATTTCTCTTCTCCCTGTGGCTCTTCTACCTCATCATGTCGACCCTCGAGGCCTACGGCGTTATCCAGGGCTTCTAAAACCGATCGTGCCCCCGCGTACAAAGAAAACTCGCTATCGAGCTACGCTTCGCGAAGCGCGCTTTTCTCAACTATGGCCTATAAAACCGAAACGCATCTAGAGCGACAATTGCAATAAACGAGGATGGATACGTCAGCGAGGAATCGAGAGGTCCTTCTTCGTATCACATCGTCTCAAACGTTCTCGCGGCACAAAATACCGCCGAGAATTTAAAAAAAAACACACAAACTGAATGTACGAAGAGGCTTGCGGGAAGATTTTTCGTAAGACGATCGGGAGACGAAGCGATTCTTCGTGAAACTCGAACGAGAGAAATTGGGAAAAATTGTACTGTTTTTTTTCGCCCGCGTTGCAATTTGCACGATGTCAACCAAAAAGAAAACTGGGATATTTGCATGAGAGGAAAATAAGAGAGAAGCGAACGTAACGCGAGAATGTGGAGAGAGCGAAACAAACGTCTAGTCCGAATCCGTTTCGACCGGCTCGTCGAAACGATTCCATCGAATACCAGATGAATTATTATTAATTAATATGAGAAGAAGAAAAAACAAATTGACACTTATGCATAAGATATATTGAAAAAAAACATGCATATGTATATATTCATAGTGTATTTATTTGTTTTAAGATATATACAGGTTTCTAAGATATTTTAGTAGTGAGATGTATTTGCAAATTTCCTTTAAATCTGCCAGAGAATGATGAATCGCTAATTTTGTATAACGCGTATAGGATTAGAAATTGAGAGTGGCATTAGTTCTTAAGGAGCCAATCTAGTCCCCGCCCCCTTTGTTTAGAAACTATTAAAAACGTTAGATATTTATAATGAACGTGTATCATCGTATACTAGAGAGAGAGAGAGAGAGAGAAATTTTGCAGAATAATTAGAGATCGTCCAAAAGTAAAACCCTGTAAAGATTTCTCTCGGAGAATTAAAAGCAAAAAAATGTAATAAAAAATGAAAATACTAATCAAGAAGGCACAATCAGTGTCTCGTGAATGAACGCACTCAAACTCAACGTTATCACGATACGAATAATCGAGACCGGAAGTAACGAGAAAAAATCTCGAAAGTGAGAATAAAAAATTGAAGCAAACAAAAAAACAATCGAACATTGTACCGGGGCCTATTTGTTCGCGGGCCAACTTGGCGCAAAAGAATTCAACAAACAAAAATATGGTCGAGGTACGAAAAAAATAGAGAAACGTAAGTGAGAGAGAGAGAGAGAGAGAGAGAGAGAGAGAGAGGGAATATCGATTGTCGCATCGTGACTGGGACACGCGGCCTTCGCTCGAAAGTAAAACCTTTCCTTGTTCTTCACTGCCTTTGATCGAGGGTCGCATGCCTGAATGCGTTTTTAAATAAAAAAAGAAATTAAAAAATAACAAAGATAAGAAAAAAAAACAGAGACGATAAAAATAAACGTAAATTTATCATAATAATGGACCTTTAATGATAAGGATTAACACACACGTGCGAGTTCGATCGAGTTGGACCGTAGTTGGCTGCTATGTAGAATACGCGGATAATATTATTAAATACGTACGAGAAAAAAAAAGCATAACGTTTCGAGAAAGTGAAAGAGAGAGAGAGAGACGCAAACACACGGATAAAGAGACGATTGTGCAATTTCCATGTGTAGCGATCGACGAACGTTTAATTGATTCGTCCTACGTGCGAGAATTTTTCGTAGTTTAACGAGATAAATCAGAAATAACGCGGGCTCAACGAAACAAAAAATCAATAATTTACGATTTATAAATGTTAACTGGACATTGTTGGAATGAAAGTGTTCGATGTTCGTGTCTTGTGCCGCTAATCACTTGAATTAAAACTATTTAATGTTACGAACGAAACGCGGGGCTATTGAAAAATCCTACTTTCGGTATTCGGGGATTCGATTATTCCTGCAAATTGTTGAGAAAATCAATCGGTACGAGGGATCGAAGAGATCGGACTACGAAAATTTCATCCGAATAAAAGAATTGACGAAGACTGGAAGAAGTAAAAAAAAAAAGAACAAAAAAATACGCGAAATTCTGTCTACTTGCGTCGATCTTCGAGCAGCTTTCGACAAAAAAGGGTCTTTAAAAAAGCACTTAGTCTCTTACCGTATATCTCTACAGTTCTTATCCCTCTCACTTTCTTTCACTTTCCCCTCTCTCTCTTTCTCTCTCCCTCATATAGAAATAAACGTATACGTATACACTTTCGGCATTTCCCTCTTAAGCTATTCTCTTTCGTGATCGTTGAATAACGCGTTCTCGAACTAATCCGCGTAATTGGCTGAGCTTTCGCAATAATCCAGAAACACGGAGAGCTCGATGATAGCGAAGAAGCTTCAAGCTGACGACTAGTAGGAAATCAGGCTAGACCAATTAACGAGAGATATCGAGAGAGGGAAAGATAGAGTGAGAGAGAGAGAGAGAGAGAGAGAGAGAGAAGGGGAGGGAGGAGTTCAAACGATAATTTCACTCAAGCGAGAGATTCGTCGATGAGTCGTCGTTACTCCCGATTGACGGAGTGAGAGATAACGTCGTCGGAGAATATTGTGTGCATTTTCGATTGGTTAGTTGAGGGACAATGCGCGCTTGAGAGAAATAAAAAACAAAAAAATGTACACTGAATCATAAAATTTGTATTTTCAATGAAAAATTACAAAACGAGTGCGAAGTTTTTTAATTTCGTGAACATCAACGTCTGGCGATAAATGGAGAAAATAAGTTTAAAAAAAATAGAAATAAAAGTATTTTCTTTAATTGTTTGTGGATTAATAAAAAGAAGATAATAAAAGAGCTGCGCGTACGTTGTCCCTCAACAACGCGTCTCTGAATTAACGATTTGACGCGAGTAGTTTCGAAAGGAAAAACAAAAATAATTTGAACAAAAAAGAGCGGGAAATATCGAATCAAATTGTACAGTAGAATTTCGAGGCGCGAAACGATGAAACGTAAGTCATCCGCGATGTACGTTCTTCGAAAAAGCTTCGAACGATCCAATATTCACTCGGGGATAAGTCGACGGGGCGTTAGAAATAAAAACAAAAAAAAAGAAAGGAAAACAAAAACAATGAAAACGTAAAAAGAAATATTTGATGATAATCAAACGGAGTCAAAGTATTTATAAGTTAAGAGAATGAAAGAAAGAAATGCAATCTCGTCGCCGGAAGTGTTTAGAAAATAAAAAAATAAAAAAGGTACAACAAAATCTCGAGCGTGCTCTAGTCAACGAAAGGAGGAGACGAGGAGAAGCTTCGTTCGTAGGAACAAAAAATTGTGATCGGCAATATATAGTGCCGAGCGCCGAACAGTATATAACTTTAAAAAAACACAGTAAAACGTTAAAAGACAAAAGAAAAAATAACGAACATTGCGTACCACGACGTCGAGGCGGATCCTCGACCGAAGAATAACTATTTTAATAAATAATTAAGCGCCGGCGAGCTTTTTCCCAAAAAGAAAAGCAAGCAAAAAAAAAAGAATGAAAAAAAAACACAAAAAAAAACAAAAAGTATGTGGAGAGTTTTAAATTACATAATTGATAGAACGTACAGACACTCAACTAGCAAAGCGTTAAAGTGATAAACCGTAAACGAGATCACGAACGTTACCGAGGTTTCCGAAGTTCGATAGACGTTATGAAAACAAAAAAGAAATATTAAAACAAAACAAAAAACACAAAAAAAAACGTGAAAATAAAAATAAAAATGGAACGTACGTATTCTCAAATTCGAACGATTTTTCGTTCCCGATAATTCTATAAAAAAGATAACAGAGATTACGCAAATTATTTCCCGTATAGCGAGTAGAAAGAATTAAAAAGAAAATAAATCTCGATCGGTATTCTAGTCGTCGAATGAAAAGAAAAAAGAAAAAAAAAGAAAACAGGAATTGAATTTTATTCGACGAGCAAAATTTTTCTTTCGCTCGATACGAGGCTAACGAGTATTGGGATTTTCGGTTGATTACACGTTCGAAGCTCGGAAACACCCGGGACCCGTGAGACTCTCCGTTCTATTCGTGCATATGTCGAGTCTCTGTTTTTTATCATCGAGTCTGTCTCTAATTATCCGCACCCGTTCATAATTCTCGCGATCTAGTCACGAGTCATTTAAAAACTTAAAGACATTTAAAGAAAAAAAAGAAAAAAAAAAAACGAAACAAATAAAAAAAGTGTTGAAAATTTCTAGAGACAATTGCGATATACGATTTAGCGAATCGATTCGCGCGAGCGTTCAAACGCGATCGATAAAAAACGAGAAGAAGTAATCAAGCAAAAAATCTTTCGCCGTTAAATATTTGATACGGCACTTTGGATGAATTATTGTATAACGCGAGAGAATTACGCCGAAACTCTAATTCCATTATTACTACCGGGCTTGAACTTTTTGCGTGCGGCGATGCGATAAAAAAAACACCCACACACACATACGCAAATACACAAACATATTTAAACAATATACGTATAAAAAACGTTCTTCTCGAGTCTCGAGGATCCTCTCTCTCTACTGTGAATCCAGCGTACAAGTATTTAAAGAAAACGAGCAAGAATCTCATTGAAAAATAATATTAATCTTTTAAAAAAAAACGTATATAAACGAAAAACGTGTGCATTGACCAAAAATCTCTACATGGGAAAATGGAGTAAGAAAAACAGGCAAAACAAAATAAAACAAAAAACTTAAATTTCAAAACGAATCGTGTCACACACGTTGCTCGAGCAATTGCGCTTGGACATCACATAAATTAGCGTTGAAATGATCCTTGACGAGACACGACGATACGTAAAGATTGTCCTACGGAAGTATTATATAATAAATTATCCATAAACGTATTAGCATGTATCACGTTTAGTCTAGCTGACGTTAAATCACGGGATGACCTTGGGAAAATTTGTAGATAACGATAATGCTGCGAGAAGTAATCCAGCGGACCTTGATCAAACGATCAGAGGGATAATACGAGACGTGTAAGCTTCCTGATAGGATTAATTATTAATCTATATAGATATTGATATATAATGTATGTATATATATATATATATATATATATATATATATATATATATATATATATATATATGTATTATATATTTATTCTACAATAGCGTATCTCTCTTTCCTGCCGCTCTCTTTGGGCAAAACTTATCGTTAGCTCGTGGCGGATTTTTCGTCGACGCCAAATACTCGAAACTACACAGAACCAAATATAAAAAAACACACACACACACACTTTTAAAATACGCATATTTGCTCTTTTTGCTGTCTGCCGCAATCTATGCCGTGGAAAACGATACAAAAGTATTCTGTCGAGAATAAAGCCGAGGGCTTGAACCGGATGAAATAATTTTTGTTCTTATCGAGGATCACGATTCTCTCGTTCTATGCGTCTCTGGCCAGCCCCATCTCGTTTTTACTCTCGTTCTGAGAACTAACTGAACTACAAGTTTCGATGCGTAGAATGGAGGATTAAAGTTTTTTCGAATTCTTATTCTTCCTATTCTTCTTCTTCTTCTTCTTCTTCTTCTTCTTCTTATTCCTTATTCTTCTAGTTCTACCTCTAGTTCCTCTTCTTCTTCTTCTTCTTCTTCTTCTTCTTCTTAGTATTCTCATTCTTATTCGTGAAAAAAAAAACGGACCAAGTATATATCTTGTAGGTCGATTGTTCTCTCGAGATTATATGCCACGTGGAGTTGAGCGTCGTCAAAACGGAAAGTCTGAAGTATTTCGTTGCCCTTTGGTATCTATCGCGGTTTAACTTAATACGTAGCTTAAAAATAAACAAAACAAAACCAACAAACAAATAACTACGAGAGTGAACGCCTCGTCGTTCGTTGAATTGACTGAGAAACATATTTCACTTCGATAATCGATTATTGTTGAGTAATCGTTGATTATAGTCGACGCGTAAAAATCGTCGCGTCCGGAAAACAACGAATAGTCGAGCCGAAAGAAAATTCGTTCGATCCAACAAATACAAGTTTTCCGGGCGACTTCTACACATAGTCTAGTTTTCTTTTATTCCGTAACTCGATAAAACCGCGTAACGTAGTTTCGTGCAAAAAATTATTTGCCGACAAAGCCGTAATCGCGAAATGACCAAAACAAAAAACCAACGTAGTTGAGAAAAGAGAATAAAAAACAAAAAGACAAAAAAAAAGTACGATTTGGACCAATTATCGTTTCATTCCGGATTTCATTGCATTTAGCGCGAATCGCGCGTCTGACATTGTTGAAAAATAGAAAAATAATCGTACGGTAACTCTCGGTATCATCGTCGAGTCTTCCCCACCTCGCCCTCTTTTCGTTCTCCCACGACTAAATATTACGTTAATTCAATATTTCATAATTTTTTCGTCTCAACGAACGGAGGATCCAATATTTTATTGGTCGGTTTCTCGTTTCTTATCTCTTTCGTTTATTGTTTTTATTAATATCATTATTTAATTCGTTTCGATGCTTCACGCACAAACTCGAAGTGCGAAGCGGCATTTGATATCACAAGTGTATAAAAACAATCTGGGCAAACCGTTGCCTTCTTTGACCGAAAGAGCAATACTCGTCGCGTTCGAATTTCGCATATAATATTACCTTGTCTAAAGGGTAATATTTATATATATATATATGTATATATTAGTACATATATATATGTATTATCATACAAATTTCTCGGGGCTGGCCACGAACAGTTGTTTTTTCTTTTCTTGTACATATACTCTCTCGAGCGTTTCTATTCACTTTACCGGAGGAACGAGAAAGAAATGAAAAAAAACCAACCAACAAAACCATATAAATATATATATATATATATTATATATATACACTATTATAATTATATTATACATATATCTCTACCTAGCGTGAAAAATTCTCCAAAAATCTATCCTCTTTACTGACTTTACATCGTAGACGATATTCTTAGTGTCGCGAGACGACGAAACGAAACGATAGCGGGCAAACGGATAATACCAACGAAACGTTGAGGGTAGCGGAGCTTCGCGACGAAATATCGTCGACCGGTCTCCCTGGTGCGAATCCGATGTTTCGAAAAAGTCTTTAAAAATTAAAAAAAAAAAACAAAAAAAAAGAATGCTGAAAAGAATAAGAAAAACGTGTTTATCCAAAAAAGAAACGACGAAGGAACCGCGACGGATATCGAGGATCGGTCGACGAGACAAACAAAAATTATATCAACTTTCGTCGCGATTTAGCTTCGACGAAAATCCAGTTGCGTTGAAAGAATGGAAATTAATAATAATGAAATTTAAACCAAAATAAAACGTAAAGTTAAATATAAAAAAAAATGGAAAAAGATCAACGAGGAGACGCGTATCGCGTCTTATCTCGTTTAAAACGAAACAAAAAATAAATATATATATATATATATAAATATAAATAAAGAAAAGAAAACGTAGTCAATGTGTTTTTCTAGACACGTGTTTCCAAAAGTTACGATAAATGTTACGTAAAAAGAAAAGAAGTTAAGACAAAATAAAACGAAACGAAGAAAAGGGTAGAGAATCGAAATTTGTGAAAAGCGTCGCGCGACGTCGATCAGTTGGGAAAACAGAAATGAAAAAAAAAACGACGAGAGAGAACCGAGACGTATTACGTAGCCAATGAACCGAGAATAAATATGAGCGTAATGTTCGCGAATCGTAAGCCGAGAATATCGCGTGAGAATCGAGGTGAGGAAAAATTGTGACGAGGATATAATATTGCACATTGTGAACACGAGTTTTGTATCGTGTGAGCGAAGGTAAAACGAAACGAAGCGAAATAAAACAAACAAAAGAACAAATAACATAACAATTGCGCCAGTAGATGATATGTGTGTATATAAATATATACATTGTTATGTTCATTGTATAGTGAGTGTATCGACTATACAACGTTGAAACTACACACTAACGTAACGATAGAATTGTAAATGTAAAACATGTTCCTTCCTCCTTTCGCTACCTCCGCGCCCCCATCCCCCCTCCCACACACGCCACCTTCACGATTCATCGAATTACGTCGTATTCCGATCGAGATTCAACAAACAGACAGAATGAAAGAACGGAAGAACGAACGAATGAAAAAATACAAAGATTGTTGCGATATAGTAATTACATGTTATGCGTATAAAGTCTCTATTTCCTTGATTGTAAATACAGTTGATCGTTTAAAAGGTGTTGTTGCATTTTAAGAAAAGAAAAATAGGAATTTTGTCGTAGCGTCGATTATCGGGTTGTTTAGAACGAATGATAAAAGAAATTTTTTTTTATTGATTGATTTTTTCATTTTTTTTTGTTTTTTTGTTTTTTTGGGTAAATCGTTAAGATTACAGTCGAAACGCGTCATCGCACCCTCCTCATGAATTTCCTCTCTTTTTTTGTGTCTCGCTGTGTACGCGTGTTAATCCTAGACGTGCTTATAATGTTCGTAAGCTTTGGAAAACAAACGAAACAAACAAAAAAAGTGAACAAAAAAAAGAATATTCTTTCGTCACAAGCCCGAAAATAATTTCCCATTGCAAGATAACGTCTGTACCGTACGTACATTGTATAGTATACGTCGCAACAACGAATTCAAGTTATGAACATTTGAGTCGAGGATTTGGATCTAGTTTTGTTTTTTGTTAAACGATGCGGCTCCTGGAAGTATGAATCGATTGGAAAAGGAAAAAGGGGGAAAAAAATTATACGAGGTAAATCGCACATTGACGAGAACGAAATTTTGGTCTCGACCGATTATCGCGATGAGGAATAAACGCGTCAGGGCGATATTTTCCTTCTCGCGTGAGCGATACGCCTCTTCTCGACGTCGGTGTATCGAAAAAAGTATGAAAAAGTATATAAAAAAATACACACACACACAGAAAGCTATCGGAAGCGAATCGACGAAAATGGTAAAAGTAAGATCGAAGGTTATACACGAGAAAGTTCAAGATCGCGTGTATCATAGAGATGTATAGTGGTGGTGTGGGAAATGAGAAAACTTTTGTCATCCGTCTTGGCTCGCCTCGATCGTGACGGCAAAATATGAAAGATAAATTTGACGATAGAACGATCGGTCAAGAGAGATATTAACTAATAACGTTGCAATATACGACGATTAAATCGCATTACGAGCCTACACACTCATTATTGATATTTATTATTACGAACACACGCTCATCCCCTGCTCGCTATTTGCACGTGTCACGAAAAGAAAAAGACATACAATCCGACGAAAAGAAAAACAAATACGAAATACACAAATAAATTGAAAATTAATCGCACGATTAACAGGAAAAATAAACGAGAGCAAAAAAATTAACGATGATTTATTGGAAGCTCCGGATCAGAGTTGGACAACGAAATACCCGAAATATATTACGTATCTATGTATAAAAAAATAATATATATATGATATATATATTATAGGCGAATGAAAATTCCGTGCAAAAAGAGAGACAGGGATGAAAGAAAAAGTGTTAATTGTTGATGTGTGAGATCTCGTCGAGAATCCGGCAAGTGCGTAGTGTTGGGCCGAAGAAGGAAAATTGTTCGACGATGATTCACGGGAATAATACAAAAGAAGAAAACGAATGTTGAAGATTGTTCGCTTGGCTGACAATTGGCGAGTCGAATCCACGGCACGACTGTCGATAAAAGAAGATACGGCGTTATATAAATTATCTCGTTGGTAAGAAATCGAAAAAAAAAGAAGAAGAAGAAGAATAAGAAAAAAAGATAAAGGAAAATGCCAGTCCGCCGTTGGAAATGCGCGCTCTAGTGGAGAAATACGAAAGGTGGTCGACTAAAAGAAAATAATAATAATAATAAAAAATAAAGAATCAATTAATTGTAATTGAATCGAAAGTGCAAAATATACATACAATTAAATGTTGTTTACACGAGGGATCGCTTTATTGTTACGTTCACCGTTATTTTTTAATCGAAATAAGAAAACAAACATTTATTTCCAATAACGATCTGACTCGTACGACGAAGATTTATTTTTCGTCGTACGAATTTGACTCGAATTGTAATTGGGAATGAATTTATCCCAAAAAAAAACAAAAATTCCCAACGATTTTTTTCGATCTTCGAATTTTTCTTCGTCGAATTTTAATTCGATCCAATTTTGAATTTTTCCATATCCTGATAGAAGTCGATGATTTACAGAAAAAAAGAAGGAGGTGGGGAAAATGTTCGAGGTTTCTTAAAAAATAAAAAGCATCGATTAAACTAGGTCAACTAAAAATGCAAAAGCTTCTGTATAAAGTAGCAATATATTTCCCAGCTGCAACCGAAGCTTTCTCGTTATACATACACGTATAGCGGCTACCAAAGTGCCGCGTGTTGCGAGACGAATAATGTTTTCGTAATTGCTTTTGTGAAACGAATGATTGGGAGGGGAGAGGACGACGGTCGAGTGGGTCGATAAAAATGCAGTTTTTATCTCGCTGATCCGTTTCCCTGCTACGTGTTCAGCATCTTTTTTCCTCCCGGAATGTACAAACTACCACGCGAGCTACCAAATCCTTCTCAGTTTGAAAGAAGAAAATACGTTCGAGTCAAAAAAACAAAAATAATATTCCAAGATTTTCTCCACACGTTTCTTAGTAGTGAACAATTTAATACGACGAAAATTGTATCCACTTGTGAGAAATTAAAGATATATTTTTGGAATTTTGGTGAAAAAAACAAAGCGATGAATCGTCAACGGTTGGTTTAAGTTACTTTGGCATTGGGGCGTTGCAAAGTTGTCTTAATTGCGACCGACCCCGGGCGATTACGCGAAGGTTGAGGGGATAAATACCGAGCGATAGCTGGTGAGGAATCTCGTCGAACGTGATGAAAAAGACAAATAACTGCACGAGATCCGTGAAACAAAAGAAGATAAACGATGCATAATAAGACAACGCTCTTCGATCATTAACGTTTTAACGCCATTGATAATTTTTCTACGAAATTCACTTTTTCAAAAAAACAATCCTCCAGCGTTTTCGCACTTTTTTTTACAAAAACAATTTATAATTTGTATCTCGACGAATCTCAAAATATCAATCGGAGGAAAAAATCCCGAAACGTCTCGAAAAAAATTCAACTCCGAGAAACGATTGCGATTTCGTTATTAACGATCTCCATAAATATTTATATATTGTCTCGATGGCAGACCGGCGAATATTTCGCAATTTCAACGAGATTTAATTTAACGCACGAGAAGTTATCGCGGAATGTGTAAATTGCCCGAGACCGGCCGATAGTCACGTCGAAACGATGCGACATTATCGCCAAAATGCGTCGCTTCCCATCGCTCGTACGAGAGAGCGACCGTCGTTGTCCGAACGATTTTTAAACCGGAAAAACTCATCGCGGCGAGCACAGTGTAAACGCGAACGTTGTCGAAAATAAAACAACAAAATAACGAAGAGAATAAACGCAGCGTCGTTCTTTCGCGCGCAGGTGAGTCTTTTATTGTTTATTTTTATTTTTTGGTAAACGTTACACAGTATTTCGCTCGTACTTTACTTCGACGTTCGGTAATTTTTGTGTTTCTGGTTGAACTAATTCCGTAACGTGTTATTAAACGTACGGCGTAAATATATATACTTCGGGTCTAGGAATTTTGCCAGGTCTTGAAATCCGGTGGCATAATACAGACTCGCGTGTATATACGTATATGATACATAATACAAACTCGAGTGGGACACTGCAGTCGAATCCGGTCGTTTAAAATCAGTTGCTCAGTTCTCGATCGGCCCTCGTACAAGCTTCGGTACTTTTCGTTTCGTTTAACGTCTTAACCGCAGTGTCCCATATTCTTTTTTTTTCTTTCAATTTTCACCCGTACCAAAAATACGAAATTTGTCAAATTACAAATCTTATTTATTTCTATTTCTGAAGTTAATTGCAGAAGAGACGTTTTTTAATTAATATGAATATTTTAATTTATAAATTTATCGGTGAATCGCACGATGATTTAATTCGTGACGAAAGGATAATCGGGATGATCGCATCGATATAATAAAAATTCGGATCGATTGATCATCCTTGTTTAATTTAGCGTATCGTGCGTGTCGCCAGGTAGGAGAAAAACGAGCAACGCTTCCTCGCGTAGTTAGACACGTCGGTAAGAAGCATAAAAATATAGAAGAATCTTTCGTGCTGCCAAAATCTAAAAAAAAAGAAGAAGTGTGGCTGTAACGGATTAACGAGACTTTCGCGAATCATTAGTGGCCGCGACATGTCGGGGTTCGCGAGAACGATCTTGTTTCTTCTCGCGGGATTTTTCATCCTTGATTCGAGAGGTTGTTCGGCTCTCGAGGATCCAGAGGATACAAAATGGTGGGAGACGACTCTCGTTTATCAAATTTGGCCGAGATCTTATCAGGATAGCGACGGTGACGGCCAAGGAGATATCAAAGGTTTGTAAACATTGCGAATAAATCAAGGATTAAATTAATGTAAAAGACATTGATGAATTTTATTTATTTTTTCTGTATATAAAATTGTTGTTTCGCCGACGAAATTAAATCCGAGCTCGTTCGTACGAATTCTTTTTGGCTTTTTACTTTATGACCGATTAACGTCACGAGAAATATTCTAAAGTCAGCTAACAATAGTATACCGATGTGGAACGCGAGATTCTAATTATGGAGTTGGCACCCGATCGTCTTGCTCTGTCTCGTTGAGGTTGGGGCCGCTAGGCCACCTTGAAAATGCGTCTACCGATCTCCCACATTCGCCTACAGCTCTCAACCTCCGTCTGCTTTTTCAAAATTTGTATATTTTTGTTCGAGATTTTTCAATTGTGATATTTTTATAAGAAAGGCTTTTGTTCTTATTTGTCTTTTGGTAAGAAATTATTATTTTTCGTAACGTTCGCAGGTATAATAAATCGTCTCGATTATATCAACGATCTCGGTGTCGGAACGATTTGCTTGTATCCGATTTATCCATCGCCCCTCGTCGATTCGGGCTATGACGTGTCCGATTTCAAAAACATTCATCCGATTTTTGGCGATCTCGGAGATTTCGATCGGCTGATCGAGGAAGCTCACGAACGAGGTACGTTTCACGAGGTTGTGACACGCGACGATATTTTTCATCGACGTCGATCGATAAAAATCGGTCGATCTCCGTTCGATCGATTAATTTTCTTATCTCACACAGATATAAACGTTATCTTGGACATTATACCGAATCATTCGAGCGATCGGCACAAATGGTTCAACGCGTCCGTACACTCGATCGAACCTTACACCGATTATTACATATGGGCGAATGGTACCGTCGATGAAAATGGCGCGAACCTGCCACCCAACAACTGGGTACAATATCGATTTCGTATAATTATTAAAAAAAAGTACGATCTTTAAATGACATTTCGAATAATTGATATCTCTTAAGATGGACACGTGGGCAGATCCCCTAATTTCTTCCTGGACGTGGAACGACGAGAGGGAACAATGGTATTATCATCAATTTCACAATTCCGAACCTGATCTAAATCTCGACAATCCGGAAGTTCGCGATGAGATTATGGTAAAGATCGAATTTAATCGAAAAATAAATAAAACAATTTTGTAGTTTGATTAAACTTCGATAATCTTCGATAAACTTCATACCTATTAAATTTTATAATAAGGAATAGAATAACGATATAAGAAATAACGATTTTGCAGAGCGTACTAGAGTTCTGGTTGGACAGAGAAGTCGACGGTTTTCGCATATCTGGAATTCCTTATTTCTTCGAGGATCCCGAACTTCGAAACGTGTCGACGCTCTTAGACAGGAAATTCACATTTGGCTTGCCCAAAAGTGTCGAATTCTTGTACGATATTAGAAAGTTCGTCGACGATTGGACGGAATCGCATAATTCTACGCCCAAGTACGTATTATCAAAACAATATCTATTGCAGTTTGAAAAGACGTTGAGTAAAACAAAAATGAGTTTCAATTTTTCAAATTTTATAAGCTTGGAAAAAAATTGAATCTCGACATTTTTTAATGCAATTTGGTAAATTAATTTCTAGATATTTGACCAGCGAAACCTACGATACCGATTCCAATCTTCTATCGTACTACGGCAACGATAATGCATCGGGTATCGTACCGTTCAATTATCGTTTCATTGCAAACATTTGCTCCGGTGCCAACGCGACGAAAGTCGAGACCGAGATCGAAGAGTGGCTTCATAAAATTCCGTCGAACGCGAGTACCAATTGGGCGGTAAAAAAAATCAATTTTCTATCGAAACGTTATTAATTCTCGAGAGAGAGAAAAATATGAAAATTTTGATAATTCTCAATCGAGATAAATTTTATTTTTGTGCTTAGTTATTGAACGTGGACGATTGGAGAAAAACTGGTACCGATCGATTGGACGCTTTTCATATGTTGAGCATGTTACTGCCCGGACAGACCTTCACTTATTACGGTGACGAGATTGGAATGTCGCCGGACAATTATTTTGACGATGATGGATTTCCCATCAAAACTCTCATGAAATGGAACGATACGGATAAGGCGGGTTTCTCAACGACACTGAGTCCCTATCTTCCCTCGAGAGCGAAATACGTCGACAATAATGTTCAAGAACAACTGAACGATCCGAGAAGTCATTTGAACGTTTACAAGAAACTCGCTCGATTGAGAAAAGATCCGGTCTTTACGCATGGCGATTGGGAACTCGAATCTCTCAACGAAGACGACGTTCTCGTACTCCGAAGGTAAGACTCGATATCGTTTTCATTTTTATAATAATTGTACCGATCGACGTCGTTGAGAAATTTTTATTTTCCGTCTTCAAATTCATTTATTTATTTATTTTTCGTCTTCATATTCATTTATTTATTTATTTTCCGTCTTCGAATTGATTAATTTATTTATTTTCCGTCTTCCGATTTAGTGTAAACAAAATAGTGATTAAATATATTAAAATGTTTGTTTTCTCTCGTAGAACTCTGACCGATTATCCTGTCTACTTGGTCGTAATAAATTTGTCGGATGACGAGCAAACTGTCAATATAACAGAGTTGTATCCCGACTTGGACGAATATTTAGACGTCGTCGTCGCTTCCGGCTCGGACGATACGGAAAGGTTTGATTTTTATTAATTTAGAATTATCGAGATTTTTATTCGAATGTATGATTTTTATTAAAAATTTATCTCCATCGTTCATCGATCAGGACCACGGTGGATCGAAACCATTTTGGTCTTTTGGAAAGCACAGGACTCGTTTTAAGATCCGGACAAAACGATGGTTGGAAATCTATGGAGTTTACTCTTGGTAGCAACGAAGAAAACGAAGAAGAAATAAATGAAACGGAAACCACGACGGATTACACGACTGTGACTACAGAGGAAATAGAAACTACTACGAGTTATTTTTTGAATGAAACCGATACAACGACGGACTCTAGTTCTGACTTTGTAATGTCAACGACGACACAAATTTCAAGCACTTCAACCGCCTCACCGGAAACGGAAACAAGTTCTTCCTCGGACAGTGACTCACTGCGTGCCAGTGTAAAATTAAACTCGAGCCTCTTATTAGCAATCGTGATTGTTGCCAGAAGCTGGTAAATTCATCGTTTGTCATTCATCGTGGAAATTTATCGAATAAAAACGAGATTGTTGCTTAAGCTCAAACGTGATTCGTATATTTTCCATTCTCGCTATAATAATATAATATAATATAATATATAATACAATATAATATGATATATAATATATAGACTTTGTACAAGAAATACATTTCTTTAATTCCATCTCGCAACAATATACTCACTCATAATTCAACTTTCCATCGCGTTGTGCGACTTTTTAAAAAATCTCCTTCATTTTCGTTCACCGTGTGAAGAATGGCGCGCTCGCTTTGGTGTCAACAAAATTGCACGTATTTGAAAACTTTCGAGAATTCCGTGAAATATGAAAATAAATTAGTTTGAGAATAATTCGTTAATATTTTTTGGCGAATTCGTTAATGTGTATGACGAATCAAGTTTGGGAATTCGAATGATCGGTGAATCGTCCGACGATCGTTTTTGTTTTAATTTTATTCACAATTAATTCGATATTAATGAAAACGGGGGAGTAACGAGTCGTCGAGAAAAACAGCTGCTTTCTTCGAACGTTTTTACGCACGTATATTTAAATCGAGAATCAATCGCGAACTCTGATTTATATATAGAAATATCTATCTAAAAAAAACAATGATACAACCAAAATGTCACAGACTACAATTACGAGGGTGGTATAAACGTATAAAAATATAACAAAATGAGTGATAAAGTTCGTATGCAACGTTCTGGCACCAACGTGTTATGTACGTAAAAAAAAATCGAGCCGAGCGCACGATGTGAAAACGTGGCTCTCGATTAATCTTTTCGTTTCTTTTAAGCTCGCCAATTCGTCAATTACGAATCTATTACAGTCCATTGCCTTACATTCGCTATTTCATACGTTGTATATGTACAAATATATTTGTAAGTTTTATAAATGTATAACACGAGCTAGAATAAAAGCTACATTTTTTCTTGATTTTCTTTTTTACTACTTTTCAAATTGGTCATAATTAATTATGGCGACTTGTATTTCTTTCGTTAAATCTAAAAATTGATTCGTTCACACGACGATAGAAATTATTATCGTGTCGTTGGGTAGATTTTCGGGAAGATCGAAACTCGAAAAAGCTCGGAGTTTTGCAACCGATAAATGTGTTTATCATTAAAAAGTGTAGTGTTTTGTAAAAAGTGTTATAGAATTTCTTTGTCTTTTTTTTTATCAAGATTCGTGATTAACAATTGTAGGAAATGGGTTTTTTGTACTCCAACGAACGATGGTCGGGAGAAACTAAATTTCGTCGTGACCATACAGAATAAGGTGAGTTGGAGAATTTGAGAGGATTATATCGTAGATTAATTAACAATCGCACTTTTACTTCTTTCCTTAGAGATTTTCCGAGCCTTTTTCTTCATCGTGTAGGATCGCGTAGGAGAAAAATCGAAAACGCGTTTGTTTCGGGCTAACTATTTGAACAGTTTGTTGGAACGACAAACTTAATCGAAGAAAGTGACCCGAGGGGGTCGAAATCAGAGACAGAAATAACAATGATTAGAATAATAACAACCGCACGAATTAATGAATGATCGTGCGACGCTGTTTTTGTTTTTTTTTATCCAAGTAAGGTTAGGGGGTCAAAGTGATTTCGGAAACTGGAAGAGACTTGTGAATCATCGAAAATATCTTCGAGTCTCACAGGCGAGAGCTAGAACGACTCGGGCTTATCGACGACTTTGAATATATTAGAAAGCTCGTCGACGAGAGTCTCGTAGCGATAGGAGACCCGAATATCTGGTACGTTTGTTCTCGTGATGTCATTGCCAGCAACTCCCTCCTTCGTATAATTTGGTCCCAGCCAATATTGTTTGCTCTGTATCGAAGAGAGACAGAAAACAAATGAGTAGTTAGACTTTGTCACATAAATCATATGACGAATCAATTAATCATTCATGCTTGTTTGAGCAAAAAACGATGGAGCGAACCTTATGAGGAAATCCACTCATCAAAACTGAATTTCTTGCCAATTCGCACATGTCGCACGAGCTGAGTTTCCACACCTGGGCTGCAATGCTGTATTCTTCCATCAGGGGTTCCTGAAATACACAGTAAAAGATATATAATGTATTAATGCCTTAAACGACGGAAACATTTTGAAAAAAATGCCTTGACCGCCGACAATGTCGATACAAATTCATGAAACTTCGACCATAGGTTTTTCTCAGGACCTTGATTACGAATTTGGCGATCCCAAATCGGAATTCAGAATGGCATTCGAAATTAAAAGACAAAATCCCGAAAAAAACTGCGAAATTTCAGTTTTTTTCAACTTTCCGCCTACCGATTCTCATTCGAGTCGATAATCTCGGTATAAAAAATTTTACGACAAACAATAAATATGCATGGAAAATCATATTTGAAATTTACTCTGGGAAATATCATATTTGTGCGTCTACCTTGGTGAAGTGAAATTGAAGAGGATCGTCCGTGGACAAGCTGACGCAAAGTCCACGTGCGAGATACTCCGGCAGAGGATTACGATGATAATTGAGAAACAGAGAGTTGTTGCTCAACGGCGACATCGCTATACCGATCTGCGCGAGATAGTAGAGATACTGAAGAACCGGAACTTTTCTCAATAAGAGACCGTGGGAAATATTCTCGGCCATCATGAAACCGCAGACCAAGTGTTGAATCGGACCAGCCTCGCCGCAATGAGGTCTCAGAACAAAGGTGTTCATGCCTTGCTCGCTGAAAAATAGAAATTTGAAAAATAAAATAAAACGAAAATCACGACGAACAAAATTGTCTCGATGAAACGAAGAATGTTAAAATCGACTTACGCTCTGAAGTGATTGAGGACCGTCATATTTGCATATGTGTAGTACTGATAATAGCCATAAGGAGGATTTTCTATATCGTTCCAGTTTTCCGGAGGACAAACATCCTTGTCGAAGAGAGGATTCTCCGGCTTGCTCTCATCGTCCACGGAATCGAAACCTATAACCTGTTAAAGACGTTGAAAATAAGGTCATAAAACTTACACGGAACGAACATACACACAATACGAATAAAATACCATTTGAAATTGTTTCAGGACAAAATAATTATAAATATTTAAAAAACTGTAACATTATTTTTTTTTAAAGTTTGTATTCGACAACGCTGTCTTTAAACTCTCGAAATTTTGGTTGTATATTTGTACAAGTGGAAAAAACGACACTTCAGAACTTTAATCGTATCATAGCCAGCTGACAGAACGTTATAGTACTGCCAGAAAAAATGTAAACACAGTTTTATCAAAACTACTACACATTCGTTATTATTTTGTCATGGCATCACGGCTATCTCTGTGCATGGCTTTAAAAGCGATTATTATCTTTACGATTGCGTTATCTTATTAGTCACACTCACGTATTGAAGAAATTTGTGGAGCTCCGGATGACTATTCGGATCGTTCGTTGCCTCGAACAGTGGCAGAAATATGTTATTGAGAATCTCTTGGAAATTCGTCATCAGTTTGTTCAGCTTGAATATGTCACTGTAACGAGAAAACACATAACGCAATTTCCCACTATAGAACAGCTTGTGCGAGTACCCTCGTAAATTCTCGTTAGTAAGAAAAATGATTGGTATTCTTACTAAAGTCGAGGAATCTGAATGAGCCAACGCACGTTGTCCGACGACACGTCGCTCGTTATCGCCCATCTTGCGAGTTTGTCCCATTCCTCGGGATTCTTGCCGTATATCGAGAGCCTCAACTCAGCATTTTGATACTTCGATTCCTCCAGATCGCTCGCTACTTCCTTGATTATACGAGCGAAATATTTTCCCTCGAGATAATTATCGGTCTTAAGAAAAACTTCCCGAAGACGACTCTCCCCTATAGGATTATACTTGGCATTGAACTTGTCGAATCTGTGAAACGTGTTTCGATCCTGAAAACAGAAAAAAACGAACAAAAATTGGTCCATCGATCGAAAATAAAAATATTCGAGTAAAATTGTTTTTTTCTGGAACAAATCTTTTTTCAATTCTATCGTTAATGAAAAAAATACTAGAAAATAAAACTCACAGCGTGAACGTCGAGCATATCGACGCTTAGATCGTACGTGGTGAGATTCATCGATTGAAAAACTTCTTCCAACGTCATTATTTCGCCACTCTTCGAGCATGTGACGACTTCGTCGGCGTGATTCTTGAGTGTTTTTTTAATGAATCTCAATAGGTGTTTCTGATTCATACACGATGCAGCGTGAATGTGAGTATCGACTTTACGAATATTGTAAAAATCACGATGCTGCACCGCTTTTTGACTGGCGAGTTCGCGAAGCTCGTTGAGAAGTACGTGCAACTGAAACTTCGACGACAAATAGCTGAGTCTTCTGTAGCAAAAGGATTTCAACGGACCATCGGCGATCATGGCACAGAGAAGATTCATCTCGCGAACGAAAGTCGCGAGATCGGGATACGAGTACGGCACGGGTTTCTTATTGGCGAGATCTTCCTCGTTCGCGTAAACGTTGAAGACACCGTTCAACGGTGCAATTTTATAATTCTTCGGAGGTGGAAATTCACACTCCCATGGATCGCCCCGAGAAGCTGGAGCATGAACGGGATGATCTGAAATAAAAGAAAACAAAAATTATGAAGTCATGTTTATGATTTTGTTTTTTTATTCTAAAAATTCAATATTTTTTTTCCACATAAAATTTTGCATATTTTGGAATAACGTTTGTTTTAATTATTGCTAAAATTTTGTATAAATCCAATACCTGCGATAGGCATTCGGTCGTCGTGCTGAACCTCGTCGTCGATGTTCAACGGTCGCTTGTCGGCCGTTCTCAAGAACCTCGACGTTATCGAGGGAAAGCTCTGCTTTGAATTATTCATGTACTTCTCTCTTATCGCCAGTGCCTGGACCAACATTTGCGATGCTTGTTGCAAATCCTCCAAGGGTACCTGAATACGCGAGGGAACCAAGATAGAATGAAACATCAATATTAAATATTCAAATAACAAATCTCCGTCTCTCTCTCTCTCATTTTTTTTTGTTTTTGGATAAACAAAAAACCACCTCACATTGCCAAAAATGATCATAAACAAAATTCTATAAATTTCAGCTTATTAATATTATTCAAAAATTCATCAATAACGAACGAATTTATCGTCTAATAAATTCAAAACCGAACAACGCCCAAAAAAATCGACGATTTTCCTCGTTTCTTTGAATATCGATGAAATTTTTGAAATCCTCGATTCAACGGATAAAACTTTATCCCCTCGTGTCTCCGTACATCTCGAGCGTGTTCGAGTGCCAGACGTGCCGTGAGATTATCGAACGGATTCGAGACACGAGAAAAAGGGGTTTGCGTTGGCAAAAAAAAACTCGGCAGAATTAAAGGGGATGTATGCTTTGGCGACTCAGGTCCCGGAGGGTTTCTCGCCTTGGCGTTGGCCACGTGACCATCGCGCGACCTTTCGACGTAACGAATCGAGCGTTCAATTTTCATTCGACGAAAAAAGAAAGGAAGAGAAAGAGGGAGAGAGAGAAAAAAAAGAGAGAGAGAGAGAAAAATTGTCGCACGGGCATTCGCCTACGGTCGTCGGTCGAACGTGCGGTGCTCGCTCGAGAGATACGGGGGACAAGGTCGACGCGGATCAACGCGGTTATTGAGCGTAGATTATCGAGCCCGGGTCGCTTGATAATACGCCGTTAAAGGTTGGAAGCTCCGGATGCCGCTTACGCGAAGTTACTTTACACTTTTACATCTTCTTATCTATACTTGGTAAATAGCTTGCCCAGCCCCCCTCTCTTTCTCATTACGATAACTCAGTGGTTCCCAATTAATCTTCCCTTTGTACCATATAAAAAAAAGTCCCAATCTCCCGTACCCCTTATTACTGTATAGCCAAAATGATGAATAGAAAATGAAATGATTTTTTCGAAATTTATTAACTTTAAATCTTAATCATTATTAATGGCATGATAATTTTATAATAATAATGAAAATAACATATGGTTGAGTTTAATGAGATAAATGTGGACGTTTCTCTTTGCACAACTATGAAAAATCGGGTTGCTTCTTAGCGAGCTTGAGATTTGAGTCATCTTCGAGTTGAAGTCGGTGACGATGTTTAGTTTTTATCTTTGTCATGACTGAAAATCCGTTCTCCGAAAATGGTGGTAAAAATTGTAATGCTGCTTCGCTAACGCGATAAATGTGCTTTAGGTCGATTCAAAAATTAACCGATCACCACTCTGCCTTTTATACACGGATTGATTGACTCAAAATATATATTTTGACGATTATAATATTTACATAATTATTTTTTATCGATCGAATTACCTTAGTCAAGAGATTATCGCGCGTATCCCTTCAAGCTACCTCGCGTAGTCCTGAGGGTACACGCGTACCATTAATTAGGAAACACTGCGATAAGTCGATAGCCAGGGGTTAGCTCGATCTAAATCTCGATTTTCGATAATGTTAATCACGTTTCGATAAAATAATCAAAATATCAATTTCATCGACTTTCTTCGATTCGATCCATTTAGAAGAAATAATAAATGTTGTATTAAATATAATTACAATAAAAAGAAAAAAAAACTTTACTTTATTTATTTATATTCATTGTGGAAATACGCGACCACGAGAAGCACCTGAACGACGAATATCTCGCTCGAGAAATATGTATATGGATATATTTAAACGATGAACGTGAGATGAGGGCGAGGGGGACGAGCGGGAACCGCGGAACCGCATCCTCGGGGCTTCTCTGTGACAATCCGACTGTAAAAGCCTTGATGCGCGGTGGCGAGTTAAAAAAAAAATAGAAAAAAATAAAGGAAGAAGTTCTGGGAGGATCGATGAGAGACGCGAAAATAGAGGAAAATAGAGGAGCTCCGAGGAAAATCTCACCCCAGAAGTATCCTCTCCGGAAATGGAGACTCGTTGAAAGTGTGGAACAAAGTCATTCTCCTCGAGTGCGAATGGATGCTCGACGTCATCGGGAACTCCTGGACCCAACGAGGGTTCGTAATGACTCCTACGCTCCTCGAGATCCTTCGCTGCCCTGTAAAGAAAAAAAACACCAATTTATTTTTATTCTTTTTTTTGTTTCTCCCTCTTTTTTTCTCTTTTATTTATTCCCATTGATTTCGCCAAAAATAAATGTTAATTTCGAACAATAATTGATAATTTAAGACAATCGCGTTTTATTTCAAGATTTTTTATGATCGTCGAGGAAAAAAATCGTCAGTGTACGAAGATATTTGAAAATTTGAATTTATTTGAATTATTAATTATGATTAAAAATTTGTATTTTGTTATTTATTTAAATCAACAAAAAATTGCTTTTTTTTATCTATTTCGATAGAAATTTTAATTTCATTCGCAATATCATGTTTTTTTTTCATGATTCTCGATAATGTAGCGTAATTGATTAAAATACAGAAACGCGTGTTTTCGAGGGTTCGAGCGTAAAAACTTGGACGTCGTTCGTTATCAACGATGCTCACGAAAATGTCTTGTCCCGAATAGGCTCGACGTTAATGATCGTTCGACAAACAACGTTGGTCGTCGCATAAAATCGAACAACCTCGTTCGATTTTCTCCTTAATTAACTTAATTAATTGATCATCGTTATTATTCGTCCTCCCATTTATTATTAAAAAAATCATCCCAACGAAATTGTATTTTAATCAAACGACCGTTTCGCGCATACAAAACATTAATTTTTTAATTAAACAAAATCCATCCCAGTTCCATAATTACGAGAGATCGATTCTCATAGGCGAAACAACGGGATTAAGGAATATCGATGATGTTTTTAATCGTACGTAAACACGAGAACGCTCGAGTCGAGCTTCGAGTCCCAATTACCTTAATAGTAACGTATTGTCCCTTTGCCAGCGTTTCGAATCGATGGCGCAGGCGAACATTTTTTATTTTAGTTTTTTGTCTTTCTTCTTTTTTGTTTCGTTCTCTTAAATAAATTTAACAATTGTTTTTTTTTTGTTGTTTTTTTCGAAATAAATCTATTTTCGTTCGTTTGTTTTTCAATAAATTTATTTATTCAATAAACATTCGTCGAAATTGTTATATCGTAGTGAAAATAAAATTCGTTAAGATCCAATCGTTTTACATATTTTGAAAGAAAGAAAAAACGAATAAAACGAAAAAAATTATTCGTCTCTAGGCCTTTGCCACGATAATATCGTTTAGTATTTTTTATTATCTTCAGTTTGTTTTTTTCTTTTGTAATTTAAAGACGATAAAATCGAAGCTCCCTGATTATCAATTGATCGCAAGACGATCGAAGACACGAGACACGTTCGAAAAATGCGACACGTTTGTATTCTTTTCTTTTCGTTACATAGGCAAAAAAAAAAATTTTTAAATGTAAATTTTTTACAATTGTCACGATTATACGATATTTTTTCAACGTTTGTACGCAATCGATCCACTCTAAGGCACTTTTTGTTATATATATATATATATATATATATATTTTTTTTGTTATTTATTTTTTATCGTTCGACCAAAGTCAGTTGGCACGTTTTATATTTTTGTTTTCGTTTTCCTTATCTATATTATCATTATGTTTTCTTTTCTTTAGGTTAAGACTACGAGGAAGAAAAATAATAAAATATTCTTTATGTTTCTCGTTCGCGCAATCGAAAGGTCAGCATAATTATCCCGTGGCCTTGGCACGGACGATTTCGGGGATAACACTCCACTCACGCCCGTTTTTTATTTTTATTTATCGCGCGATATCGTACAATTGTCGATAATTTACTCGACTCACGACCATTATTCGCTCGCGCACTATTCCTCGTTCGAGTTTACGAGATCGTGTTCGTCGAGAAAACGAGAAACAGAGGGGAAGATAAAGAACCAACTGGGACTTGGAAAGGACGATGGTGTTTCGGTAAACAAAAAGAAAGGAAAACAAAATTCTTGCGGAATTCTGCGATCGTTCGAAATACGATGTAGAAAATTATATCCCGTCCGTTCCCGTCGACGCTTCGGGATACACTGACATCGGCCACCGGTTGCCACCCCTCACTTCCGCGCGCGTCGACTCGTCTTTTTTCCCCCACTCCGCTACGGTCCCTCTCCCTCCAGGTCGACGCGACTCTTCCCCCACCACTCCATTCTACCACTTTCCATAGTCCACTCTTTTTCTCTAGCGTTCCAAGTTCTCACTGCATTTTGCTCGATCGGACGTGAGATTTCGCGAGCGACGGACTATTCATATATTTTTTAGTCTCCCGTGAGCGCAGAACGTGAAACTGAAAGATGGGGGAATTGCGCGATTTTTGAAACATACGTGTTGAATTAGTTCACTTTACGAGTGCAATCTTATCGATCTTGATTAAATTATTTTGATAGGATACGAATTATTTCGATATATTTATTATCAAGGGTTTATTTAGTTTTTTTTCCTTATAACGTCGTATTTAAAAAATTTTAGATGATAACCTACGTTGATATTTAATTAGTTGGAAATTTTTTCATGAGATTTAAAACCGTAAAAAAAATATCCATTTTGTCCATCTCTCGTTTCATAGGGTTTCCCATACACGAAACGACAATTTCATTGTTATGGCCAGGGGTAAACTCACGTTTTCGCCAAAATTTAATCGTAAGGGTCTCACGAAAAAAATCAGTAATAAAACAAAAACTATATTATACAAATTTCTACAAAAAAAAATCGTCGAACTCATAATTGAATAAATCGAGCGCGAATAAAATTGTAAATAAAAAAAGAAAAACAAAAGCCCGAAACACGCGTCTACTTCTCAATACAGATAAAAAAATGTCCATCCACCTGCCATTCAAACTCTCTCTCTTTCTCCATAATTATACATAAAATCATTACGCTTTATCGGAAAACGAACGATAATTAATGACGAACAGGAAAAATAATATTTCGTTGTAAAACGAAAACTCTCGATTACGCGATTTAGAGTTTGTCGAGTTACGCGAGCGAAGAGAGAACGGGGTGAGGGCGAGAAAAGAAAATTACTCGACGTGTCGGTGCCTTCTCGTTGTCGGTATGGTGGAAGACAGAGAGGGGGGGGGGGAGAAAACTCGGGGCCGGGGAGTTTGGGGTAGGATTATTGATCGCTACTTTGCTACGTATGATACTCTCTCGTAACTTCTGCGTATATGTATTACATACACATACGTATATATATGCATAGGTATATGTATATATATATATATATATATATGAAACGTACATATGTACGCAGGCATATCGCGGTGTATAACGAGAAAGTGGTCGCCGGACAACGTAACTTGGCAATATAAGCGACGACAACCGACCATCATTGTCTCCCAATCGATATAACTATACGAACATAACCGTTACCCATATCAAGGTGGACCGATATTGAAACGCGTCGAACGTTACGAGAGCTAAGCGAAGAATGAAATTCGATCGTTCGTTTATCGAAGCGAGAAATTTGTTTGGTTTTTTTTTCTAATAATACAAATCTATTTAATAAATAGTAATATTAAGGTAAAATGTTTATTGGGAAAATAACGAAACGCGACGAGAAATATTAATTATGTCGCTTTTTCATTGAACGTAAGACAAATATTATGAAAGAAAAAATCGAAATTTCATTTCACTTTTTATCGACGCGAATGTTAAATAATATTCATATTTTCGAACGAAATTTATTGTAATCGGTCGAGCAGCCTCGGGTTTGTTTTTTGTTTTTTTTTTTAAACGCGGATAGTCGGCTTCCTCGGATGTTTAACGCGCACGTACGTACGACGTGCACGCGCTTATATGGGATAGTTCGATTATCGCTCGATTGAATAATGTTGAATGTATAGAGGAGTGGGGGTAGAACGAGTCAAGCCTTACAAAGGAATTTATGAAGGCGCGCGTGTGAAAGATCAATCGACGGTTAGGTAAGATAAACGACGCGAACGATAAAAACTTAATTATAGAAATACCCACGAAACGCGTTTCGATTTTACGTAATTACAATAAAAGCGATTTTCTGCACGAGAACGAAAAACAAAATTGTTGCTCGAATTGCGAAATATACATTCGATGAATCTCGATGAAAATTTGCATATTCGATCGAGACCCTGAATTTTTCAACCTATCTTTAAATTTCATTCCTAGAAAAAAAACGATTTTCTTTGCCCACGATTTTGCTTTTATTTATTTTTCTTTAAATAAAATTTATACAAAAAGCAATCAAATAAAGTCTCGAGGAAAACGTCGACGAATTGCAAATTTCTCGTTGCTTATCGAGTTCGCTCCAACGGGTCGCGAGACTTTCTTCGCGCGGAAGTGCCTCGTACGCGAAGAAGAAAAAATATTAGCGAGAGAACAAATGCCGGCGAGTTTCGATTTTGCAAGTTTTTTTTTACTATTCGGTCGACGTGCTCTAGAAATGTCAAGTGGCGAGGTTAACGCCGCGATTGTATCTCCGGTAGGTTCGAGGTCTGTTGTAAATGTCAAGTAAATCAGGTGGGCGAAAAATCGGACGACGGTAAGGAAAAAACGATGGGGAATATTGTCAGGCGTGTGTTACGAGAGAGAAATAGTCGCGAGGGTATCGACGAACCGACGCATCGTCGGACGTCGAGAAAAAGAGAGTAAAAAAGTAGAAACGTCGACATATAGATATATGCATATAGGTCAGCCTCTCATATTCAACGACGAACTGACGTCGAGTAAATAGGCCGCGTGAGCCTGAGGAGAGGGCCTCGTGTCGACCAGATCGAAGACACACCGCGACAGCTGCTTTCTCGCTCGTTAATGATAATTCCAATCTTTCTAAATAACTATTACGACCTTTAACCCATGTTTCATTTTTTGTTGTTTTTTCTTTCTTTTTTCATCGTTTCGTTTCAATAATTTTTCTCGATTGATCGGTAATCGGGTTAAAGCGCCGTTTTATAATCGATTCGTATCGAGGGAAGGATAAATACGTTTGGATGAATTTTACAAAGCGTTTTTTTCAGACTTTACGGAGATTAATTAATAGTTAATTGATTTATTAATGACTAGGCGACTCACTTGACCGTCAACTGACGTTGGATCAATAATTTTTTCTCGATTTGCTCGATTGGAAATTGCGGAACTTCGTAAGGCGCTGATATCTCGTTCGGAAGCTCGTGAGGAGTTCTTCCACCACCTCCGCCACCGCCTCCTCCTCCTCCTCCTCCAGTTCCTCCCGTACCGTCGACACCGAACAATGGACTCTCGCTTCCTGCAATCCACAAGGAAAAATCATTCTTATTTGAATAACAAATTTTGAGACGAGAAAACTTCGTACGCTCGCCCACTCTCGATTAATCGAACGATATTAATTAATCAATTAATCAATCACCAATTAATTAGTAAAACATTAAGTCATTTATGTGTAATAATTTTAATTAATTCATAAAATTGATACAACAATTTCAATTAAAAATTCACTTAATTCGACTTTGTCAGTCGGATTAATGAAAATTTACCGAGTTCGTTCACTTGTCCCATCTTTCGTAGCCATTCGGCGACCGATCGGACCGAATAATTGATTTTATCGTTAACGAACGTCATAGTCGTATAAAAAAAAACGAGAGAAAAATTAATCTAAAAAATCCGACCGAAGATTTTCGTCAACGACGAAAAAACTTTTTAAAAAAATACAGCGACGAAACGAGAGTTCGCGAGTTTGTAATTTTTCTCTCGAGCACTCTCAGCGTCGAGCCGCTGCCGTTCTTCTCCCCCGTTCGAGCCTCGGCGTCGTATTCAAAGCCGCCTCGCTTTCGCTATCTCCCGGTCAGTCAAAACACGTGTCATTATCAGCTTTGGAAAATTTCCACACAAAATCACGGATTAACGTCGAAATAATGCTATCGCGACGTTCGCGAAAAACTTTGACGAAAAAAGGAAAAAATAAATGATCGAACGAAAAAAAAATAGAAAAAAAGAAAATAATCATTCTCGAACTCGATCGGACTTTGATCCGCGACGAGTGCGTTCCGCGGTGCTCGAAACGAACGCGCCTCGACCGAGCGAAATTCTTTTGTATAAATGACCCCCTGGTAAACGATTCGCCGCGGATTGGAGACGTCGCGTGAAAGTCTTGCAAACGATTTCGCGTTCGACCTCGCGAGACTTTATAGCGAGCAAACGGTCAGTCGTTGAACGCTGACCGCAAGATGGAACACTCGCGCGTGAGAGCCGCACGCTCATTGTCGGTCGAAGTCACGACCAACATTTCATCGCAAATCGGAGTAATTATTAGAAATAATTATTAAACTCGAATAATAACGATATTTTATTATCCTTAAAAAACAAAAAAAGGAAAACATTTTATCGATAAAAAAATATAAGTTAATAAATATCAATAAAAAAAATCATTTTCTATTGCGTCGAATACAACGACGATACGTTAAATAATACAAAATTATTAATTATTCGTTTCATATTTTTCTGAAAATAATTCGTTACGATAATTTTTTTCCAGATATAAATTATTATCAATTTTCTTCATCTCCGGCGCGGATCGTTTCGCGCGACACGAGCTAATCGTAAGAGATAAACAAAGCTCTCCAATGTCTTGTTTCGTTTAATCATCCTCGTGAGTTTAATCACTGTTGTGCATTCGGCGCTCTTGATCGACCAGAGTCGTTAGCCTCTCTGTCGTATTTACAGCGTGGACGTAATAACAAAGAGAGCGTCTCGCGTCGCAGCGTGGCGCAGCTGCGACTTTCGTTCGAAACTTGAGCCGTACGTAGCCACAAAGAAGAAGAAAAAAAGGATCTTTTCTCGGACAGAATCCATACTCCTCGTAGGAAAACACGCGTCGCTACGTACATAAACGCTTATTTATTTATAGTTACATATATACACATATAAATATGAACGTGAGAACGTGAGCGGTACCGATAAATTCTTGAGTCATGAGATTATTTTCGCCTTTGCCTTCACCGTTTTTGTCCCAGTCTGCCACAAAACGAGAGCGTTAATAATTTTCAAAATGATCTCGAAGATGCACGAAGATACGTCAATTTATTTTTAATAAAATAGCTGTACCAACGAGACGCGGTATTAACTATACCGCGATATACGTATAAACATACAGAACGACCCATTTTAATTTAACGATTGAAATCGCTCGAGAAAATAAAAACGTACGGGAAAAGAAGTATTCCATGAGAATATTATGGTTTCGAGAGTGACGAGGGATGGTTTTATCGATTGAGATCACGCGAAGGTCATCGTCGGTTGTTCAAACGTAAATTTATGATTTGTTCTTCGTCACGTGGTAGGCGATTTCTTACGGATCGATAAATTGAAATGGGACAGTCTGTATACATAAAAGTATATATTATAGATAGGATTACCAGCGCAATAAGATCGAGCACACGCTGGTTGAGTGAGACGTGAGCCGCGTCCTAAACGCCTGTATATATATATATACCCACGTTGACCCAGATATTCGAACTGCACGACTGACGGTCATCGTGCGAAGATGGAGCGTTTCGCGCGCGCGATGCATTTTTCGCGCCGAGCTTCGACCGTGCGCGTGCACATCTGCATAAAGACCGGGGTCGGGCTACCGACCGATAACGAATTGCGCAAACGACGAAGGAGACACCTCTGTGCTGATATCGGAGACAATTTCGCGACGAAGAAACATATGCCGTGGAATTTGCCGATAGTCGACGTATAGTCTACGCGTTACTTACAGCGAGCGTTGCGCTTGTGGCGCATCGGTCTTCCAAATTTTGGTATTCGGGTCGAAACGCCGGGAAGTAAAACGATCGTTCCCGCCACGAATAGAATCGAGGTTGTTGGAACTCGGTTTGACGAGCTTTAGTGCGTATTAATCAAAGTGCTCTTAAGTCTTTAATATATGTTTGTTGTGTAAATATATATATATATATACAGGTATTAGGATTTAGTACGACTCCTGGGGTTACGAATAAGACGCGTCCCTGCACAGCGCTCAGCACACAAACGTAAATCACGATAGAGGCCACTTGGTCAATATTACTCCGTGACTTTAGTCACCTGGCTAAATACCCGGATAACTCATTTTCTCGATTTAAAATATCCTCCGTGACTTTAGCGAATTAATTAGAATCATAAAAAATTACAATTTGTTTATAAAAATTTGACTCCGTGATTGTAGCCAAATGGCTAAAGAGACGGAGGATTTCTTTTATTTGTCTCCGTGAATTTAGCCAATTGCCTAGTATCACGGAAAAATACAATGTTCGACAAAAATCTGATACCGTGTTTTTAGCCACTCGGCTAAAGTCACGGAGGGAATTGAAAATATTTCAAATTTATTTCTACGCGAACGTGCAAGCGATCGGCTGCATTCTTCGCAACGTTTCGTTTCCCGTATTTCGAACGATGCGCGAACGTGTTTCATCATTTCTCAAGATTTTAGTAATCTACCGTCATGATTTCCACTTCGTGCGGCAAATTGAACAGCAGTCGAGATGAATTTTTCACGTCTCGGGCTCCGACGCGAACAAAGCAAAAAAATAAAGAAGAAACGCAGACACGATGGCGTGTTGGGTCGGGTTGACACGGTGGGCGTAGATGAAATTGAACGGGCGGGAATTGCAGCCACTTTGCACCTGGGAAGAATGAAAATCGAGCTTGCGTCGCGTGTCGGTAGAGCAAAACGATGAGATATTATTTCCAGTGGGCGAATTCCATCCAAAGACTTATGTATTGACTATCGGTGTCGCGTGGCATATTACTAACGTCTAAGTCGACGATTTCAACCTTGCAATTTTCATTTATCGCGATTTCACGAAGATGCGAAAAAAGAACAAACGAATCGAGACACGATAAGAATTTTATGATAATTCATTCTTTATCTTCAAACGCGTATTTGAGGCGAAAGCGAGACTTAAAAAAGGACTATCTAAGAAAAAAAATGTACAAATTTCGCTGCGAAAAATCGAGAGAGCCAGACACTCGTCCTCTATTCTCTCGTTTTCTAATAAAGCCTACGAAATTTCGCCATGCTCTCGTAGGTTATCGCATTCGCGTGCATCGACGGTGTCCATGGGTACAAAGAAAATCAGATTCTGGCAAGAAACCAGAATTTCCCCCACTATATCCTCCCCGTTAAACTTGCTATCGGTCTTGGACTCGAGGTGGGATCAATACCGTAGAGCCAACGACTATATCTTCGTTGTAAATAAGCTCAAAACGTCGTACACTTTTTTTTATATATATTCTTTTTGTCTCGTTTTCTATCTTCGACGATGTAATTCGGTTTTTCAATATTTTCTTAGAAATCTTCGTGCGATGAAGAAAAAAAGAAAAGATGAAAGAGGAAAAGAGTGGAGAAAATATATATATATATATATATTTTTTTTTTAATGTTTGCAAGATTCCAGAAACTCGACGCGACAATTTTCAATGACTCTGCGTAATTTACGAGATTTAACAGTCGCCACGGTACATCGCGATATCGCGTTTCATTAAGTGGCGAGATTTTTCGCTATCGCGCTGAGACTGACGCATTCCGTCGCGAGAGACTCAACCGCGAACGAACGCGTATCTAAATTCCGTGCTACTTCGACGATTTGATAAGCGAAGCAACAGCGCGAATGCTGAGTACAATCGGGATTTTGAACTCGAGAATCGCAATTGATAAATCTTATTTATAATCAGAATTTCCTTTGATTTATTATTATTATTATTATTATTATTTATTATTACTTCAATCAGTCTTGGAATTGAATCTTAAAGAACTGTCGTCGTAGGATTTGGAAGTTGGAAAAATTCCTCGAATCAGGACAAGAAAAAGAGTACATCTTGTTAGAAAATATTTCAATGGAGAGAAATCTTGTGATAATATAAATTTGGTTCGAGTAACGAGTTCGTTGGATTTTTTAGTTCATCGACATTTGAAAATTAGGTTCCTCGGTAAGATTTTGAATGATCGAGTAACGAGTTCGTTGGATTTTCTAGTTCATCGACATTTGAAAATTAGGTTCCTCGGTAAGATTTTGAATGATCGAGTAACGAGTTCGTTTGATTTTTTAGTTCATCGACATTTAAAAATTAGGTTCCTCGGTAAGATTTTTAATGATCGAGTAAGGAGTTCGTTGGATTTTTTAGTTCATCGACATTTGAAAATTAGGTTCCTCGGTAAGATTTTGAATGATCGAGTAACGAGTTCGTTGGATTTTCTAGTTCATCGACATTTGAAAATTAGGTTCCTCGGTAAGATTTTTAATGATCGAGTAACGAGTTCGTTGGATTTTTTAGTTCATCGACATTTGAAAATTAGGTTCCTCGGTAAGATTTTTAATGATCGAGTAACGAATTCGTTGGATTTTTTAGTTCATCGACATTTAAAAATTAGGTTCCTCGGTAAGATTTTTAATGATCGAGTAACGAGTTCGTTGGATTTTCTAGTTCATCGACATTTGAAAATTAGGTTCCTCGGTAAAATTTTGAATGATCGAGTAACGAGTTCGTTGGATTTTCTAGTTCATCGACATTTGGAAATTAGGTTCCTCGGTAACATTTTTAATGATCGAGTGGCGTACCTTCGTCCGGATCGATAAGAAAATTCGGGGGATGAAGTAGTCCCAGGAAACCTTCGTTTCCACTAGACATTACTCCTCGGCTCGACATCTTCCCACTTCTTTTTTGTTTTGTTTTACGTCACTTTAACGCAATATTAAGAAGAAGAAAAAGAAACGAACTGTTCTCACTAGGAAATTATTCACCCAACGAGATCGCAATATTTTCGTGGCTCGTTCACTCGTCGAGAACCTTTCGCGGTCTGCAAATGTTCTCTCGGACGTCCACGGACTTACACGTGAAACGAGACCGAGCTTATTTATATATACCGCTCGTAGACTCGCGAAGTTTTATCGTTACGAACGTATAGATTGTTACACGAAGCATAATAATCGAGTCGCGTAGTCGATGCTAATTGTTTCTTTTTGCGTCGAACGAAACGAGGTTGTCGCGTACAGCAGGTAAACGTTTCGAGAACGGTACGTGCGTTTTTTCGTCGCGTCGAGCAAAACCAACGACCCGATCTCGTCGATTTTATTTTTAGTTTAATAGAATTTAATGTTTTTTTTCTTCAATTTTTCGTTGCGATTTACATCGATCTCGAAACGATCGAGAGAGAGACAAAGAGTTGAGCGAAAGGTGCGATACGTCGAAAGAACAAAATCGTAAAAGGTAACTCTGCACGGCCGACGAACCGAATTATTACTGGCACGAAACTACTCGAGTTGTCGTGTTTCTATTCGCGTACACGCCGACCGAGAGAGCGAGAGAGAGAAAGAGAGAGATAGAGTTCTTCTCCGAGACAGAGAGCGAATCCTCATCTTTCGTACACGACCCAGAGCCATAAGTGATGCGTCTCTTGCGAACGGAAGACAACGTCACGGACCGACAGTGCGACGGCGAGTCTTGCTCGGGGCCAAAAATCCTCGTGTCGCAAATGTTTAGACTCGCGTTTTATATTTAAACGTCGTGATCTTAAAATTGTACGATTCTGCGGATTTTTTATTTTTTATTGAACGTGAATTAACGATTTGTGATTATCGATTGTGACGTGGAAATCATTTTGAGATTAATCGATTGCTCGAATGTAGGAAAAAGAAGGTAAAAATTTCTATTGCGTTCAATGAGTCAGAGACGTATCAAAATTCGACGCGGCCTTAACCCTGACGGTTTGGACGAACACGAATGCAGTGATCGGAGATGCTGCCAGAATTGTAGGGAAATAACGCTGACGACTTTGAAAAATACTCGACAAATATAAAAATAAACGGGATTCTAAAATCGTCGCATTTTTAAAAAAACGTTTAAAAAAATAAACACCAATATCGTAGCATAAAGATTCGAACGATATTTATTATTCTGGAGTATTGTGAAGAGAATACCCTGAGGATAAAATCGCACCTCGAACATTTTCAGTTTGTTTCCAAAATGATGGAACCAAGATTTAAAAAAATGTGAATCATAGTTTTTTTTAATAATTGTATTTCGATGCATTTTTCCACGGTGATTGAGAATGCTCCGATAATTCGATAATTATAAACTTAGGGCAGTGGTTTCCAATAGTCTTTCCTGAATACCACTTCAAGAAAAATCCCAAACACGCGTACCCCTTAATACTATATATCCAAAATCATAAATAAAAAATGAAATCATTTTTTCAATATTTATTAACTTTGAATCTTAATCTTTATTAACGGCATTTAATAATAATAATGAAAATCGCATATGGTTATTTGAGTGTAATGAGACAAATGTGCACGTTTCTCTTTGCACAACTCTGAAAAGTCAGGTTACTTCTTAGTGAGCTTGAATCTTAAGTCATCTTCGAGTTGAAGTCGATCACGATGTTTATATAGTTTTTATGTTCATCATGGCTGAAAATCCGTTGTCGTAAAGGTACGTAGTGGAAAATGGTAGTAACAATTTTAACGCTGCATTGCTAACCCGAGAAATATCCTTTAGGTCGGCCCAAAAATTAACCAGTCACCATTCTGCCTTTTATACACAGATTGATTGACTCAAAATATATATTTTGGCGATTATATTATTTGCGTAATTGTTTTTTTATTGATTGAACTACCTAAATAAAATAAATAAAATAAATAAAATAAATAAAATAAATAAAATAAATAAAATAAATAAAATAAATAAAATAAATAAAATAAATAAAATAAATAAAATAAATAAAATAAATAAAATAAATAAAATAAATAAAATAAATAAAATAAATAAAATAAATAAAATAAATAAAATAAATAAAATAAATAAAATAAATAAAATAAATAAAATAAATAAAATAAATAAAATAAATAAAATAAATAAAATAAATAAAATAAATAAAATAAATAAAATAAAAGGGTAACAATCGTAATAAATAATCAACTTACGAGCGCATTGGTGATCAGCGTTATGTCCCGGCGTTATAGAACTGTCCGCATCGCCCTCGAGCTCGTAATACAGACTTTCGGCTTCGCCCTCCGGGCCACCGTTCGCTTCTCCGCTTCCATTCACCGGAACCAAGTCCTCCATCGTGCTATTTGCGCTGACGACTGTTCCGAGCGTTTCTGAATTAAAAAAAAAAATGTGACCGTCTAGTCGATGATTATGGTGCACCGGGTGTCGTCATATAACGCTGAGTCATCGCGTCGTTACACGAGGGGTCCAAACGCGCGTTACGAGGGAACAAACGACCAGAGAGTTTTTTTATCGAGCTAAACGAAGAATTTCATCAAGGTATCTCCCCTTTCGTCCTCGTGGTACAGCGTTTAATTTAACGTCGCAACGGGTGAACGAAACTGATAAAGTCGATCGTTAGAAAATAAACGAAGCTGCGGGACACGATAGAATTTCGAAAATTTAATTATCGGTTTACTCAATTTTAATCAAAAGTAAATCGATCGGAATATATCGCTAAATATCTTTAATATAAAAAAGAAACATTTTTATTAACGTAGTTGTTCAATCTATTCACATCGTTAAGTGTCTGTTTTGTTTACTTTTCCGTTTAGCCCGCGATATCCGAGGTAGCATGAACGTATACCGTCAGTCACGGCTGACTGACATGGCCGCTTGAATCGTTATTCGTAAAATTTCTTCGGAAGTTAATTCTTGTTAGATCACGACATATGGTGCAACGCGTTTGTTTTGAAACGAAATCTCGTCATTTAAACTCTTTAACGACTATATATATATATATATATATATATATATATATATATATATATATATATATATGTATACGATAATATAGTAAACAGATAGCTCACCTGGCGCTTGTGGCTGATAGCAGCCGCGTTCCGCAGAGCACACGCGACGTGTTATTGAAAAAGAAAAATACCCCCTCCACTCGCTTCACAGCTGGCAAATATAGCGCGAGACTTTTAGACTCGCGATTTTAAACGCGTTTATGCGAGATTGGAACGCACGAAACGGTGCGACTACTCTCAACGACGTATATTTACGAATACGTGCAATGTCGTAAAAGGCGAAAAGCTTTTCGCCACTTTAGTCGCGGTATATATATCTATAGCTTATATGAGACACGCTGCATACGTTGCACCATAGCCGGCAGCACCGATTGACCCGTGCTACGCCGGCCGGAGATGCCGGACTGTCGAATCGATAAATTGCCACTAACACGAGCGAGCTCCGAACGACTGATGTAAATCAACTTGAAAGATGACGTTAATATTGTTCCAGGGGCTATTCGTTTCACCGTCGAAATTCGTAATCGCACTCACTTCGTAGGAAAAAAATACGATGGAAACGATGCGAGATACTCTGCGTTCTGCGGCAAGAACGAGGTTACAAAAAACGTATTCGAAAGAATTTCGATCGCACCAATGAGACGCTTGGCGAAATCGCGGGAAACGGGCGATGATAAACTGTGGTAAACGGAGTAACGGAGAGAGCTACGAGATCATCCGTATCGCGCTCTTTGACGGACGATACTGGGACACTCGTTGCCAGTTCTCTCGCACGAGCTACCAGCACGACGCCTGGAACGTCTGACGTAGCGGAGCAACAGAGGAAGATAGCGAGAGAGAGAGAGAGAGTACGAAGTGGTTTCAGCTCGGAGGCAAACAACAGGCAACGCGGGCAAGCGAAGTAGCGTGTGAAACGTTGAAATCGTATATATTCGAGGATATGTGACTAATAGTTAAATACTATGCGTACGTTCCGCTATATATATATATGTATATCAGCATGCGTACGATCAGCGGCACGACACACAGCGCCACCAATTGACCGCGCGGACGAGCGACCGAACGAGCTTCGACAACTGTACGGCTGACACAACACACACGCGTAATTTCGTATCTAGCTATCTTGGTGTGAATCGTTATTATCGTATTACTGATAATACATAGAAACGTGTCATGTATACGTAAAAATAATGCTTGGTAAGTGTTACCGAGAGCTAACACGAGCGAAATTACTCGTGATTCTATTACGTCCGGAGAGGCCTTCGCGTGAACGCGCGCCACCGACGAATGGCGGTATAGACGGGCGCGGAAAACGGCACGATGCATTTACCCACCGTAAAATCGTCGAGCCTCATTGGCGCAGACTCGTTCCGGCCACGGACACAAAGAAAATCCATATTTCCGATGGTTACTTTACTCGTACACTTCGCAACTATTTTAAATATACTTTGGCTAGATAAATAACTATTTTGTATATTGACTACATGGCAATTAGATTATCGATATTATTCGACGATTAACGAAAACAAATTCGATCCGACGTTTCTTGAACGGATCCGGAGTTGTTTTTTGTTTGTTTCGAGACAAGCTTCGAGCACACGTAAATAACTAGATAATTACATCTGCGAATAGCGATAGATGCGACTAATTAAAATCAAAATCACTTTCGGTATTCGATACGTTTTTCTCGATGGTACTTTCGGTGTCAGAGTCCAATATGGACTTGATAACGTCTTTAGTTTTCTTTAAGGTCGTTTCTTCTTTCGGACAAATGTTCGTTTCGCTCGCACTACCCGATCGATCGACGTCCTCGTTCTTTTTTGAATCGTCCTCGACGACTTCACTCGTGTCTGGTGGCTTTTCCTTCGTCTCGAAGCTAACTTCCGGTTCCTCTTGTTGAGAGACGTAACCCTCGTTATTCTGATACGACTGAGATTCCGGATAGTAATCCGTGGTAGCAGCTGGATAAGCTTGATTCCCGTCTTCCGAGTACATGACATCCGACGTGTACTGCTGATTAGGATCGACTTCCGTTGGATATTCTTGATTAGGATCGGCAACGTATTCGTTAGGATCAGTTGCGTATTGCTGATTAGGATCGATGGGATATTCCTGGTTGGATTCTACGGGATATTGGTGGTGATTAGGGTCCTGAAAATATTGTTGATTCGGATCCTGAACGTAATCTTGCTGTTTAGGATCTTCTACGTATTGCTGATTAGGATCCTGAACGTAATCTTGCTGATTAGGATCTTCGACGTATTGTTGATTAGGATCCTGAACATAATCTGGCTGATTAGGATCTTCGACGTATTGTTGATGAGGATCCTGAACGTAATCTTGCTGATTAGGATCTACGTATTGTTGATTAGGATCCTGAACGTAATCTTGCTGATTAGGATCTACGTATTGTTGATTAGGATCCTGAACGTATTGCTGATTAGGACCTTCGACGTATTCCGATTCATGACTAGGATCCGGGACATATCCCTGCGCGTTAGAGTCCTGATCATAGCCTTGCTGATTAGGATCGACCATGTACTCCTGCTGATTAAGATCGGCAACGTATTGTTGATTAGGATCCTGAACGTATCCCTGCTGATTGGGATCCTCGACATATTCATTTCCATACTGTTGATCAGCATATCCGTATTGTTCGTTCTGTTCTCCATTGTACCGAGTATTTCCGGTCGCAGAATATTGCTGATCAGCATCACCGTGATATTGCCCATCAGCATTATACTCGTACTGCAAATTTGTATCTTCGGGATATTCTTCCTGAGCAACGTACGAATCTTTCTCTCGATCCGTACTATCTTTCTCAATCTCCTTTGTCTCATTATCGTCCCTACATTCGACGAGATTATCTCCGATAACAGAATTTGCCTCTCCAACGTTTTCTACCTTGGGTGATTCTTCCTCGTGTTCTCTAGGGGATTGATTTATCGATTCGACACCCAACACCGAAGATACATGCTCGCTGTTCTTCAATCTCGGTTCTTCCGCGTTTTTCGAAGGTAAATCTTTCGTCGTTTCTAAAATCGTGCTTCTTTCGTGATCGGCGCTCGTTTCATTTTTCCAACGTTCATTTGGATCGCTCGTTTCGTCATTTCCAGCGATGGATTCCTCTATTTTCCGCTCGTTTATACGCGACTCGCTGTCCCACTTGGCATCATAAATTCCCGAAATAGCATGATCCGCTTGCTCCGCTCCGCTCGATGTGCTCTCGACTTCTCTGCTTCTTCGGATAAAATCATCCTGTGCTTCGTCGTTCAATATTATCTCCTGGACTCTTCGCTCCAGAGCACTGATATTCCACGGCTCGAGATCCTCGGCAATGTCGTACAAATTTTCATCCGTTTCTCGTTCTTCACCGCTGAAAAATTTGCGTCTCGATTTCTCGAGTTCGCGAACGATCGACGAACGTCTCGCCAGTTTGTCTCGATTCTGTCGTAGGTTGTTCTCGTTCGAAGTTTGGCCCTCGTTGAAATTTTGCGGACCAACGTCGCTCGCTCCAATTCGCCTCGATTCGATCTTGCCGAAATCAGCTTCTCGACTATTCCCGCTTGGTTTCGCAATCTCCTCAATATTTTTGCACGGCCGCGTTACTAATTCGGCCCGCGGTCTCGCAATGTCCCCGCTAATTCCGTTCTTGGCAAGTATCGAGATTTTCTCGTTAGTCGAATCATTCGGATAATCGTGAGATTCCGTTTTGCCTAGTAGTCGATTAATCGACGCCAATTCTCGAGGCACGTCCGACGTACTCGTCGGTACGTTATTTTTGCCTCTTGGTTCCAACTGCTCCATGACTAACTTTACCTCGGGATCGGCGATCGTTTCGTCAAATTCTCCAGTAGGAACATTTCGAGAAATATGATCGGCAGTTTGATTCGCCAAATCGTTCGCTATCGTGAGAGCGTTACCAAGTTCTCGGGACAATTCTCTATCCCGCAATTTGTCCTCGACCGGCAAATCGTAACCATCCTCCGAAAGGGTCACGTTCAACAAATCCCCGCTAGTATTTTGCTCGTGATCGATTTCCTCCAGACTCTGAGGATCGGCGTCACGATGAAGACTTCGAATTTTGCTTATGTAACGCTCCAATTGATTTTCCACCATACTACCGACGTATTCCTCCTCGTCGTCGAACTCTTGCCTCAGAATTTCCGAGAGCTTCGGCGATCTCGAAGAAATCGACGCGACGTTCTTACGATCGTCGTACGTCGAATTTTGACCAGTCGAGAAAATGGAATTTCTACGAAGTACGTCTTCCACATCGTTTCTCGGTAAATTTCTCATTCCAGACGTTTGATCGTATGGATTTGGACCTCGTGAATGTACAGGTGAAAGATCGGAGAATCTTTGAGCTGGGACAACGGACTCGTAGGCACCGGAAGTAGCCAAATCTCGTACAACCGATCTGTCGTATCTCGAATTCAATGGAGGAATCGTCGACGATGTGTTCGACAACAACGGGTACTCGGGCTTTGCGTAACGACTTGAATTATTCGTTCGATAGTCGTAAACAGGAGAATTTTGAAGGAGGCTATCACGATGTTGCAAAGGCGATGAATTGTTCGAACGAAGAAAGTTTCGGGTATTGTCGAAATTGTCGAGGAACAAAGTCGACGATCCGTTCTCTCGGCTGGTCGTCAGGCTCGTTCCACCTTGAGGAAAACGCGAAAAAGCGAACGATGGCATCTGAGAGCTTTCGCAACGAATGCCGGACCAAGTACTACCGTAAGAGGAACCCGCCCTCGTTTGATTAGGTGTACCGTTCCGACTGGCGCTTACACGATGCCCACTGGTAATTTGACGAGTCGAGAGCAAAGGCTGGCTTCTATCCGTCCTCGAAAAATCACTGTTCTTTCTTTGTCTCTCGTCGTTCTGACTCGCCACTCCACTGTCACCGGTCACACTTCCGTTAGGACGTCTGTTGTCGTACGACGCTAACATAGAAGCCTCGTGCTGTTTCTGAAACATGAGAAATGATTAATTGGACAAAATTGTCAGAATTGTGTGGACAACTGTACAAAAATCATATTACGTCTTTATGAAACTTACGCGGAGTGCTCCGAGTCGGTCCGTTTTAGCGGTCATTACAGCTAAACTGTTATCGACGCGATCCAGAGCTCCGAGAAGCTGATGATTACGCTCGTCTCTCTCTTGCTGTTCCTCCAAAAAATCGATGTATCTCATCCTCAAACGATTGATGCATGTCTCGTGTCTGTCGGAGCAAGAGAATAAATAAAATAAAATGAATTAATCGATCGAGTTACGAGCTGACTTTTGGAACACGCTTGTACCAAAATAGTTATGTGGGATGTATAACGGAATGGAGGGAAGAAATAGCGGGAGAGAGAGAGACAGAATTAAAGTTTATAGGAGTGATCGACTAAACTACCGAAGGCACGCCAGGCTTGACATTGAACATCGTGTACCATGATAAAATTTAAACGTTGTTCACGAAGCAAAGCCCTCTCTTATGCCGGTACCAGGCTTGACTTGTCGTCTGAAATCGATTTTAGCCCATTATACCGTCGCTATACGCGCGTTTACGTGTGCCTACGCTGCGCCGAATTTGTATAACGTGATACATTCTCGTCCCTCGTGCTATATTCGCGACTCGTTATGTAGCTCGTGTTTGTTTCGTTATTCTATATATTTAGAGTATCTTGGCTATTCACGAATTATCGATCAGTGACATTCCTCTTAGAATCGGGTCGTCGCTGATCAATAATAGAAAAGATGATGACGATGATGAATAAGGTTTGTCGAAGCTATAAAAAAATAATTGAATAATTACATAATCTATTTTTTAAGCGTTTGTAGATCATCGTCTCGTTTTTTTTATCTAAGCTAATCTAGATTAACATCGTTACGTCGATCCACTCGAGCCAAAAGTAAAATTACAAAGTATGAATTGCAATTTTTTTCAAAACAAGTGAATGTCTCTTGTCGAAGTTTCTTGGATTGAATTAACCTTTTCAAATACTGTCGATAGAATTATAAAACGATGATCGTTATGCTTATTTCGATTCTATGACTTTGTGTCCGTTTATGTATTTTTTACTCTCTCAATTCGTCATCGTCCAATTCTAAATTGTCTGAAACCAATAACACAACGCACCTGCTTCGCGATTCGTGTTCCAATAACGAGAATCTTTCCTCCAGCCTGATTCTTTCTTCCTCGCTGAAATATTAAAAAAAAAAGATTCCTCGATATAATTATTCGCTCAGAATAGAAATAGTTTTATCGTAAATGGTAAAAACTCACCTCTTTCGCAAACGTTCTTGCAGATCGAGCATTTTTTTGTAGTAATCGTTGCCTTTGTATAGCGGTGTCATTCTGTTGTATATTATCCGTGCTCAAGGCATGTTGAACCGATGCATTTTGTAACGATACGGCAATAATTCTACCATAGTTAGACCAATGTACTTTTCAATTGCTAAAATTATTTCACATTAAATATTACACAAACTTCGTATGTGAGAATGAATTATTTTTTTGAAAAAACAATTTTTTGAAAAACAAACGTTATTAAAGTGTTATTTAAGTTAATGATACGTGTAAGCCCGTTGTAACAAACGTAGATACGTTGATAATTTATTTCGATCGATAAAAGAGGACACGGATTCCGAACCTTCGTACTCAGGAAGCAACGAGCAACTGTCGCATTCGGCATCGCAACGCTCCAGGTATATGGGGGTGTACTTTGCCGGGCGTATACCGTACAGGTGTTCCATCCCCCTACCCTCTCGCCTTATGTCGGCGATGCCTCGAAATTTCCCTATCGTTGCTTCCTAAGGCATATAAGCTCGTCGAGCAAGTATGCGAGTTAAATAATATCTCGCTTGTTCACATTCATCCTTTCACGACCCTCAAAAAAAAAACAGAAAGATACATTTTTTCGATTAAAAGAATAATTACGTGTATAAACATGAAATTCGGATAGCTATTATTTCTTCAATAAAACTATTTTAATGGGTGTTACAAATTTTGGCAACTTTATTTAGTGAGAGCGGGAGGGTGAGACGAGCCTTCAAGTTTCTCGCGGGAAAAAATTGGCCGATTAATCAGGTTTGCACGAAAGTCGTAGACATGCAGCGCGAAAGTCCGCCTGTGCTTCTTTGATGCAAAGGGGTGTGAGTGAGGAAGAGGCGCGTAGGAGCCTCGCGTGTCAGCCGCAAATTTCGTTTCACGGACTTTTAATGCGCGCCTTTCCGTTTTCGTTAAAAGTTGAAGCGGTCGAGACCCAAGTGGTCAATTCTCGTACACGTGATAGGGCAAGGGTGCAAAATATTTCTTTTTCTTTTCCGTCTTTCGGGTTACGGCCTGGAATTCGGGCGAGTTATCACATGCATGCGACTGCAGTTGCGGCAATCAGGAAATACGTTTCAATAACCTGAACTAAAAACGAAGCGTGTTTAGTACGATATTACTGTAATAATGCTAAATCATATACAATTTTTCGACAAATCTTATCGGTATAACATAAATAAATTTCAATGATCGGTATGAGAGAAATGATTTTGGGCATGCTGATAATGAGAGTGTTCCAAGATTTACTATATGGCTTCATCTTCTAGAGATTTTCCAACATCATCGTCGAAGGGTTTTTTAACGTATCGCGCACGCAAATGTTCGGTAAGTTCAGGGGTCGTTGATGTCGCCATGTACACAACCTGCTCCAAACAATCATCGACGAGTCTGAATTCTCTGTTCAGCTGCAAAATAAATTTATTATTTTTTTTTACAATTAAGATTTACAGGGATCTTTATTTATTTTGCGACGATTTTGTTTATATTGAAAATACCTTTGTTACGGTAGGTGGCTTAGTGCCTTGGGACATTCTGCAAATAGTTGTACTTTCTAGTTTAATTTCTTTGTCGCGTATCACACCTTCCTCGATGGTGGTAAGTCCGAAATTATGTGACAAGATCAGCGCTACTTTATTGGTGTTGGGAATTATTTTGAGAAAGCCCACTTCACGATGCATAGGTTTTCTTGTTTGAGGATGCCAGCTCTGAGCTGTGTAATTTAACATCGGTTGACCGATGCAAGAGAATGTTATTTCATCGAAATAACCGAACGATTTTACAGTAGGGAATTTTCCTTGACCCAGAGATTCGGTTGTCCATCTTCCTTGCAGCCATTCCATCGACTTTAGAGCATCGTGCAAGGGTAAACAACGAAGCATCGCTGCGAACAGAAAATATTTGAATTTTCTCTATTAATAGCCGAATTTTCGTCGATAAACCGGCAACATGCGATTAAAGAAGAAAACGAAGTATTTAATTACCGATGTGATCTATTTATATTCCTTTTCGAAAGTGGGATATCGTTAACAGTAATTTACAAGGATCATCAATACAGCCGACAAATTTGACCTTCGATACGAAAATTTAGGTAGCCAAAATACATTTTATGTTGCGATAAAAATCACATGTGTATTGCGGTACATATACGCGCTTGTTATTGTCAGCGCCATCTTCCGAATGAAATAGGCAGCATTCCTTCTCGGATGCTAGGTTATACTACTTATGTGAAGTTGGTCGGGGAATGTAAATTAATTTCATTTTAGGTTCAATCAATCAATAGTTGGTTGATCGCTAATGATAACGTTCGACGGTCGATATGTTTCTGGAAAATGAAGCCTAATTTTTATTACTCCATGACTTTGCAAAAAACACTCAACGCAGCGCCATATAGCATAGCCAACATACAGATATAGCACACATGCAATAGCACACAAAGCACACATGCATACATGCGCCGAGCGCTAACGAAAATGGTTGCTACGGATTTTCTCCTTACCTCTGAGGCTTCACACCCGTCGTCGACGCTGCGGCTTTATGCTCCGTTCAGATATTTCCAACGTCCATGACATAAACATAGCATTATGGCGACGTTACCGCCGCGCAAAAATCCTACACCTACGAGAATATCTAAGGAAAATTTAACGCCGCTGCAAATACTTCTACAGCTTGGGTTCCCAAGGATCAGAGCGTGAGTCTTGTCGCAACGAAAGTCATCGTTTTCCGCGATCTTGAAACTGTTGTATCTCGAATTTTCAAGCTTCGTCCATGAATCGCCATTGTAAACAAACAGCTGTCAAATACATGAATCTCACTTGCCGCGAGATCCTCGACTTAATGGTCGCAGACATTATGCTCTCTTCCCTTCGTTTACCACTACGATCTATCTAAAAATACAAATTTATATAGTTTTTCATGTTTCGTCATTTATTTCGCTCATCGTTAAAATCATCAAAAGGGAAAAAGCATTGGCAGCGACTGGCTACCGCGGAGTTCAATTGGCATCCGACTGGCTACTTGCTCATGTACGAGATCCCAGTCTAAATTCCGACGAGCCCAGAGAGTACGTTCTCTATGCTTGTCCCATGGGAGCCCTGGCTGAAAAACTTGTCAAGTTTTGGTCCGAGAGCAAAGAACTAGGATGGAATGGAGCACACAATTGCATGCCACACATTACCCTCGTCTCGTTTTTCAAAGTAAGAGAATGCATATCGTCCTGGTGGTTGGAGTAATGTTAAATTTACACATAATTTCGTAAAGAAGCCTAAGTGGTACCGTCTTATCGATCGACTACTGAACTTGGAAAGATCATAGTCGTGAGAAGTTCCTTTATTTGAATTTCCTTTTTCCCAAATACAAAAGCATCTCTGACAAATATAAATTTCAGTTTTGCTTCCTATAATTATCACTTTCCTTTTGAAAAGGACTTTTCAAGAGAAAAATGATACAAACATTTTCCATTCTGAACCAAACGTACCAGTTGAGGCCTTCTTAAAATCCTTGTTAAAGCTGTTATCGTTCCCTGCTTTTAAAGAGTATGCTTGCAGGCTCCCGACGAATCTGCCGAACATATCGCGAATGCATTGGAAAGTATAGTAGACCAAGCCGAGTGTCCGGAGCAAATCGATCTCGAGGCTTACATATCACCGAATTTTATGGGCCTTTTTGTCGACGATAAACAAGCTGAATGGCTCAAAGCAATAGCCATACGATACGTCAATAAATTGTCGAGTCTCAGGATCATCGCCGAAGCTCATACAAAATCCTTGCACCTTACGCTCGCCTATCAGTTTCCAAGTAGCCTGTTTCAGCCACTTCGCTCTATGGTAGAAAGGCTGATGCCTAGCTCAAACACAAATTGGGAGCTAAGATTGTACTCTCGCGATTCTCGGTTGCGTGGCGCTCATGTGCACAAAGTCACTCACGCCCATGTGCCCAGGGAACACGACGAATTGGAGTTGCGACCGGGTGATTATATTTATCTACCCGAAGGAGTTTGCAACGCGTCTATCGATGGTTGGGTCGAGGGTATCTCTTGGTTGACTGGAACTTCGGGATATTTGCCATTGAATCACACCAATCGGACGGCCGAATCAGATGCCTGGACGTTGCACGCGACTGTACAAATAACCGATTCTACTCTGGACGCTATAGGTATGGAAATTCCAAAAACGAGGAAACCTCCGGTTCTATCGTCTAGCGAGTCGCTCGATACCCCTGATGGTATTGTACCGGATAACGAACCGGTACGTCCATGCATATCAAACCATTTCAGAGTTTTCTAGCCGTAAAACCACAGAATTTGATGAAAATATGTAAACGAGGATAATGGTTCTTTATGATTTCTTTTACTGCTTTACTTTTACAGATGGAAGCATCCGAACCACCTTCCACACCGTCCCGACAAATTTTCATCTGCCGGCATGGTGAACGTGTCGATTTTACATTCGGTGCATGGATTCCCTACTGCTTCGAGGCCAATGGTAGTTACATACGACGTGACCTCAATATGCCCAAGGAAATACCCACGAGAAACATTCAGGATTTTCAAAACGACAGTCCATTGACTACTCTGGGGGAGATGCAGGCGAGTTTGCTCGGTGAAGCAATGAAATCGTCAAACGTCAAGATAGACGTTGCCTTCGCGTCACCCTCGTTACGCTGCATACAGACACTTTCGCAAATTCTAAAGGGTCTCGGCTCCGACATCACGATCAACGTGGAGCCAGGACTTATCGAATGGTTGGCCTGGTATCCAAATGGTTTGCCCACGTGGATGAACCCTGATGAATTGATCAAGGCCGGCTTCAACGTCAATAAAAATTACGAACAAATTGTCAAAGCGGAAGGACTGCCTTCGCGCGAAAATGCAGCTCAGTATTATGAAAGAAGTCACGGTATAGTGACACGTATGATTGAAAATACCGTGGGAAATATATTAATCGTGGCACACGCTGCGTCATTGGCAGCTTGTACACGACAATTGGTAGGTGGTAGAGTACCACCAGCCGCTGAGGTAACGCGATTGGTACGGAGAGTGCCGTACTTGGCGTGCTTAACAGCCTGTCAAGAATCAACCGGATGGCAAATTCATCCACCGCCATTCCCACCAATCACACACACTAGTAATAGTAGATTTGATTGGAAAATTCTTACATGAATCTGCGTAATCCCATTTTAACACGTACACGCGACATTCGCAAAGACTGCAACGATACAATGAATTATGGATAGATCAATTCGAGAATTATCGGAATAATATTAAACCAAAAAAAAAAGAAATCATATTCCTCAAATCGGTTAGTACACGTATCGTCCACGATCGAGCAAGATTTACAAATCGTTTATGTGGGATTGTGCAAAAAAAGATAATTACGGGTTTTTGGCATTCCATTTTTTGAATCCTCGATATGCAAGCTTAAAGCCTGAACATTTTATGAATTTAGAATGCTTGATGCCCACAACGCATCTCTCAGATTCTGAGAAAATGGCCAGAACTGAGCCTGGATGAATACAGCACGATTTAAAGTACAAGTACAAAAATCCCCGCACACTCGTGTTAGTTGGGCCTAATATTTACAGGTGGCATAATAATATGCCAAGTTTTATGGGATCATCGATGAGATCAGAACGAGACTCAAAGATCCCGCGTCAATTATCAATGACTTCGAATTTTTAAATCTTTACGCATTTTAAATCTAGTATTAAGCGTGTTTAGGAGACCTTTTCTCATAATCATGCGTTGTAACAATAGTATTTTTATGTTTAAGCAACGAATACGTATAATTTACGCCGGTTATTCTAATGTAGTTTACGTTTTATTCGTTACGGTGACCAAAGATTACACAAATCATTCTATCTGTATAGGAAAATATTTTATTAGATATAATTTGTCACGTCGATGTCGTACGGACTAAGAAAGTCGATTATTCCGGTAGGAAAATTTACAAAAAAAATAACAATATGCAATTTTATTGTCATTGAAAAATGTACAAAGAGCATTATCCCGATTTTAAGATGTAACTCGAGGTTCGAAGAGACACCTTTTATTTATGATTAATGTGTCGCTTCAATTTATTGTAAACCTCGTCATTGATATCTATTTCAGATGTGACCTCCTTCTTTCAACTTACCTACAAGAGCATCTACATCCGGTAGAACAGATCCAGCCTGTCTAACAGGTGGCTCTTCGACAGACATTATTTCTACTCTCGCAGTCGTATCAACGCCCAAATCTTTGGCAGTTACTTTTTTAATCGGCTTCTTCTTGGCTTTCATGATATTTGGTAACGTCGCGTATCGTGGTTCGTTCAGACGCAGATCGGCGCTCAAGACGGCAGGTGTTTTCAGGTTTATTACCTCCAAACCACCATCGACCTCTCGGGTAATCGTCAATTTACCATCTCCGGTCTCGACCTGAAGGTCAATAATGAATATGAAAATTACGTTCTTCAATGATATTTAATCCTGTATAAAGGAGAATATCCTTTATGAAAGGATAATTCATTTTCTAAAATATTTTTTTTTTAGTAAACATTGAAATTTTCTCAAGAATTAAATATAGCCAATGCCTTGATCACGCAATACCTTGCTGCAGAATGTACCAGCTGGCCAATCCAATATACCAGCCGTCATCTGTGCTGTCTGATTGCAATCGTCGTCTATAGCCTGTTTACCAACGATTACCAGATCCGCTTTCTCATCATGGGCGAGCTTGGCAAGAATCTTCGAAACGTGAATTGGTTGCAGGGTTTCGTACTCCGAACCCGATATTTCAACATGAATACCTCGATCCGCACCCATTGCGAGAGCAGTTCTGAGAGTTTCCTGAGCCTGGGCAGGGCCGCAACTCACAGCCACGACTTCTTGGGCGAATTTCTTCTCCTTCATTTTCACAGCTTCTTCTATCGCTATCTCATCGAAGGGATTCATGGAGTGTTTGACACCCTCGGTAATGACTCCAGTTTTGTCTGGTTTAACGCGTATCTAACAAAATGAGAAAATTGCACCTGCTATATATTTTGTTTGTAGCCAAAATTATTGTATTAATCGTGTATCGTGAAACTCGGAAAAAACGGTTGACCTTCAGTTTCAATTTCATAATTTTTGCGATTGCTACTTTTCTCTGATCTCAAAAAAACATCTGAAGTTTTATCAATTTAGAGAAAAATGTGCGTATAGTTACCTTGACCGCATAGTCGATTACTCTTTTTACACCAACAAGTACTCGCGCCATTGTTAATCAGTCTTGTAGCACTATTATGTGGTTAGCACCGTTGGCAGTTAATTAAGATCGATCGGCACGAGTAATCGGTCCGATGATTTTTCGGGATCAAAAGTCCAATGCTCTGGGTAAGATAAATAGTAATGGAAAGTGGAGTAGGAGTATGTGTGTGTGTGTGTTATGTCACGAGGTCTGATACATAGTCATTTTTGCTTAAAGTATAAAGCAAACAGATAAAGTTACAATCAAACGATTGCAGATTATTTATAGGACCGCAAAATCTTTTTAAACACTTGACGATCCATATCATCCCATTTATTCAATAAACTAGATTGCTCGAACAAAATACTCGATGAACGAGCACCCCACCGACAATTCTAAAATTCATCACTCTGCGAAGAGTTCAGTGACCCATATTACCCTACCAAGATACCCAGTGACCCATATTGTACCAGCGAGATAGTTGCAGCCGTCGCCGCTTTCCGCAGCGCTACGCAGGCTACGCAGGCTTCGAGTTCGAATTGTAGGTGCTGGAGTAGATGTATGGAGTAATGTATGATATAGGCGTTTCGAGTTTTCGTCGTCATATCTCGTTTACATTCGACGGCAAATGGGTAACCTATATAAAATTGGAAATATTTCGTAAAATTGGTAAAACGTTTATTAACTATTTAAAAACGATGAAACAAGGTGAACATGAGATTGATAATTCAATAAGTAATATTATTAAATAGACTATAGAGATGTATAATAGGTGTCCATAATAATTATTTTCTTTTAATACGCTCCCTTTACATTGAGATACCTTCGCTTGGCTGAACCCTGGGCCTCTCTATTATCTCAGGACACAACCAACTGTACTGAGTACGGGCGGTGTTTGTTTCGCCTTTGAGTTTTCATTGTTTCACATTTATACTCGACAGCTCTGCGACAGCCGTTCAACTAATTAGGATCCATTGCACCAAGAGTAACGCGATGGGAATATGCCCGCACGGAATATATTTCATTAGATTTATGCGTACAAAAGAAAAAAAAGAACTAATTATCAAATTCATTTTCTTTTTCATTCGTAGCGAAGGCAACTGTGTACAATGATCTGACAAATAGGATTATTTTGTTCTCTCGCCACTTCCATGTGAATGTAACTTCCTTGTGCTATGGAAACCTTCGATTATTGGCAAAGTAACTGCGCAGATTGTCGATAAAAATTATAATAATTCTATACGGTTATAATAATATAGTTTATATTACAGTTAAATTGACAAACAATCGTCATAATAATATCATCACTATTAGCTCTTCCTCTAAAAATCTATCTCGGCTTTTTTGTTTGTTTGTTTGTTTGTTTACCCTTTGTAAATATCGAAAACGCGATGTAACGTAAGTACAGTTCCGTTCAGGAACGCACGAACAGCGTTTCCTGTATAATTACTTCATTGAGTCATTTCGCTTCTTTACTTACTGGGTAGGAAATAAACCCACAAAAGGCAATCTGTCGTCGAATCAGAGGTTCTCGAAGCCCTCGAGTATCACCCCAGGAACAGCTCGAAGACCCAAAGAGAATTTTCGATCAGGGGTTACACACTCAACAATTGAGGTTTCTTTTTTTCTTTTTTTTTTTAAATTCTTTCGCTTTTGAACCTCCTATTAGATTTAAGGCTTAACAATTACGCCAATTTGCGAGTAGCGCTTTTTGGACTTTCAGAAATACTGCCTGCAGGCCTACATACAACATTCAAACTTTATACTTTTTTTTTTGCGCCTTCGTTTTCTACCCAATACAGGCATAGGTATTTACAATAATACGTACCTACTATTATAATAATTTAGTAGTGGTATTTAAATTACAATAGTATTTTTTCCGTTTTGTTTTTTTCCATCATTTCCGTTTAATTCTATATAATGTTGCACATAACCCATTACTGGCTTAGTCATCTAGCTGTACAAAACATTATATGTTGCTATTCTAGCTCTAAAAGATTTGTCCTGTGAGGTCAGATAGATCGTGAGGTTGCGCGTTCGAGATACAATTACATATACATACACATATATATATATACATATACATATACACACACACACACAAACGAACATATATATATATATGTATATATACATATATTCTGCGTTCCCTTACAATTCACAGTTGAATTGCTCGATGCTGCGAGATTTTAGAGGCCTCGTTCGCAAATTTAGACCTCGTAATTATATTCATTATATTTCAAATTAATTTATCCTCCTCGTCAGTCCCGCTGCGGTCGCAATTCGTGTCGGAAATATTGCGTGCCCGGGTTTGAGACATAACAGTTTTTCTTTTTTTCTTACGGGAATTGTTGTTGACGTGTGTTTTTGTTTTTGTATCCCACTGGCAACACGAAGAACGTTGCTTCCAGCGATTAAGTACACTTAATAAAAAATATCGCGCTGCTTCCCTTAATTGTAACTGACAAACTATTAATGCGCCAGCGAAGCCAGAAGTCCACGTTCTAGTCTTGTCGCGTTCCGAGCTTTCACGTTACATCGGAGTCTCCCGCTTTGAAGCTCGATTAGCAATATTCTTTTCGAGGTCACTTGATCCTTTTTTTTTTAAATCTTTATTTTTTTGTTTTGTTTTGTGTTCTTTTCATTCATTAACGCATTGTAACGAGTCGATGCGATAGTCAAGAGTTAAAAGCAGGGCAGCAGCCGTTTGTGCCGGATTCGTGTAACAATAGTGAATCTTGGCGAGCAATCTGAACAATGGAAATTCGATCGACCGTACGGCACGGAGAATAAAAACTCAAAAGTTCGTCGGCCCTACTTCGATCCACTGATCCGTTTAAAATCGTCACCGAGCCTTTTTATTCTCACTTCGATCGAGCGAATCTGTGTGTCACCCTTATACGATAATATACGTCGATGATAAGGATTTGTAATGCGTGGATATAACGAAAGCTTAACGAACGATAGTCGACGATCGTACGAAACTCGTCGTCAGACTGGAGTGAGCGAGAGCAGTGACCATTTCATACGTTTCTTTTTTTTTTCTTCACTTCTTCACTTTATATCTTTCCATGCGTCAAATTCCTGTGGCAATTCGGGATTCGTCACACGAAGCTAAGATCGAGGGATAACTCTCCCCTTTATCCTTCTCGGTTCTTCCTTATTCCCTCGTTTTTTTTCTTGTTTCCTCTCCTTTTACTTATAACGTTGTGCTACGTAGGTGAAGAAAAGGCGTTAACATGTTTTTTTTTCTTCTTCTTCTCTTTTGTTTTGTTTGTTTGATACTTTAATTATTTCGCGACGCGTCGATTCGTTAATCTTTGCGTCTTGGAGGTAGGGTCCAAGCGTTGGGACTGGGATTAGCATGGGGGGCAGGACGTCACAGTTGCTGATCACGGCATGGTACCCAAATGTTGGGTCCCGATTGTTCGCCGATAACTTCCTTGACTTTCACGTAAATATCCTCCGGCGTGTCTCCTTGAACGACCGCTGCATTTACAAGAAAATTACTGATTATGAATTTGTTCTCGACGTTTCAGCTACGTATGGAATTTTAACCGAAGAAAAATATTCTTTAATCTCACACCTTTCGTTCTTGGAGGATTGAAGGAAGGATTTATCTTACCGGTGAAGTATTCGCCAAATTCTTGTTCCATCTTGAGCGCTCGTTCGTACGTTTTCTTCGCTTGTTCCTCGGTCATCCGTTTGTTCATCTCCCTGAAAGAAAATTGATGAAAATAAGTTTTCAATCAAGATCATGAACGAAATGGATTGTAGTGGATAGCTGGAATAAAGGAGGGTGGCTTAATGCTTACATCACGGATTCGGTAGATTTTGGCTTGATGAAAATCGCTACGGGATACAATTGAGCGACTTGTAACCTCTTGATCGCATTTCCGCTCACATCAAGAATACAGTGCTTGCCCTGATAAAAATAAAATACAAATATTAATCAAAAACAACACATTTCGTGACGTTATTTTTTCGTTAATAATTCTTGGCATTATGTTTAATATAACGTACCTTTTCGGCGACTTCGCGAACCGATGCCACTGATGTTCCGTACAAATTATCGTTATATTGTCCAGCTTCGATGAAAAGATGATTTTGTATATCGCGCTCCATTTGCTCTCTCGAGGCAACGAAGTGATAATCACGTCCGTCTACCTCGTACTCCCTTTTACTTCTCGTCGTATCTATAATTGTACGATTCGAACGATTAATGATCAATGATTATCGACGAAATGAAAAAAAAAAACACGTATCAACGGAGAAGATACGTCGAGCAATAAAATTTCTTACGTGGTACACAGCTGCCAAATTTGTCAGGAAATTCGGAGATGAGATCGTCGTTTATGCGATCCTTGAGTGGTCCAAGAATGATAACGGGACGAGTGTACTGTATGGTGAGTTGTTGAACCGCCTCGTACGACAGTACATTTTCTTCGCTACCTGTAATCGGCGAGGATTAAATACTCGTTAGTTATTATCTTCATTTTCAATTTGTTAGTAACGATCAATCGATGACTAGCAAAAAAGAAAAAAACAATATTCTCGAGTTAGCACACAGCAAGAGATTTAATGAAAAAAAAGCTTCAGTCGTAAATCTACCGAAGCGATGAGGGATCGATTATTTTTGTTCTTATGTAAATCACGTGGGAATTAAATGAACGATGTTGTAAACGAGAAATCATGGATGAAAATGGATTTCGATGAATACACGTCGCGACTGTCGAATGCGCGAAGTATCTCGAATTTTAAGTTCAGGAATTAAACGCAACAGAGGAAACTCTTGTTCTTCTTCTACAAAATAACGTATGTTTAGAGGAGCAACACGTTAGGTAAATGAAAAAAAAAAAAAAACAGAAAAAAAAAACGAAAAAACATCTGCGATTGTCATTAGTCTCGTGTAATCGTATCACTCCGGTTTTATCACACGATAGACTTACTAAGCTCCTCAATATTCTCATCACCCTCCTTTTCCAGATAAACTAATGTCAGTTCCTCCATATAGGGCAGTTCAACGCGATACAAAATTTCTTTACTTCCTGTTGCGGAAGACAAATCTTGAATGAACGAGAGAAGTAAAATGAGAAAAATATCGTTATTCGAGTCGTGATGAACAGATCAATCGTAGTGCTATCCATCCATCGAGCGAGACATTATTTCAAAAACAATGTATAGAGGAAATTGGGTCTCTGAATTTCGCAACAATCAAAGATCAGAAACGATACGACATATCGTGACTAAAAAAAAAACAATAATTCTCGAATAGTTTGAAAGAATTTCTAGCGTTGGCTGATGAAACTGTGCCCTTTTGTCGATTTTAAACAGAATTCGAAAAATATTATTCCATTTTACCTTCTGTATTAGTGTCGTCCTGGGTGTAACACAGCATGAATGCTGAAACACAATAATATTTAATTTAGGCACAAGCGTGTAATCAACGTAAATGTGGGATGTGTTTCCATTTTTTGTCGCTACGATCGCAAGAGGCCCGTCGCGAAGCACGATTCGTTCTTAAAGGACCATTCCAGTGTAAAATTGTTTGAAAATAATTTTGTTTTAATTCAACTGAAATAGGAACTTTCAAAATTAGACAAAATGTTTCAGTTACCAAGAAAATTATATAAAAAATAAATGTAAAATATTAAAAAATATTTTTATGTACAACATAAGTGATTGAAATAATCGAAAAAAATATACTGACTATCGAATCATAATTAAACAAAATATTCAGACTGATTATCGAATTTCATTTTTTTTAAATCATGAAAATCAGCAATTTTCAAGCCAGTCACACTGAAATAGTCCCATGATTATCCATACGATAATCGCATGATAGTTCGTATCATTTATACTTTTTCGAACTATGTGTTGACTAAGATACCTTAGACAATATTTTGAGTACGAAAACAAAAATATTGCAATATTAAATTTATAAACTGAAGTTTCAAATGCGTGATAATTGATCGAACGTATCGATGATCGATTATAATATCGTTCGTTTTTGGGACATACTATAATGTCGATGATATGTGTAGATCCGTCGTGTGCAAGATCGATGTTCGTTATAAAGAATGTGATCAGCATGCAGGTCGAGGAAAATTTGCCAGGAAAACCAGGAGAAGTCCTTATCGTGATTATTAAAATACACATCGAATTATAGACTGGTAAGCGAGATTGTGTCGAGGCCAAGTTATATTACACACGTTGATAAAGTGCACAGCAAGGAATACAAATCGTGAGAGGGTCCGAAGCGGATCATATAGGCATAAAGAAAAAGCTATTAACGAATTAAACAGATAGATTTTTGGATCGAACATTTTACGTAAGATACTTACGCGTAGGATCGTTTTCATTCTCGGGTGTGGTGGGCGACCCTACACAAGCAGGCAAAACAAAACACATGTCACGTATTCACATGGTAGAAAAAAAACGACAGAAAAAAAAACAAACACAAAAGCTCATTCGGGATTTTGGTGTGTAATTTGTATCGTTTTGCTCGGGTGGCAACGCAAACGTTTTACGTATAAGAATATCGTACGTTACGAGAGGACATCGAACACGTTTCATACCAACTGATACAAGAGTATAAACGTAAATTACAGAAAAAAAAAACAAAAAAAATCATAGATGATCTTGCAAGTTCCATCGAATCGATGGAACTTGCAAGAGAGATCTTTGTTTACGAAGAAATATCGTCCGAACGATATTTCCTTATATTTCGTTCTACTATTTTTCTCTCAATCTTTCCATCGTTCGAATAGTCGTTCGGTTCGCATTTATAGTCGATGGTTTTATTTATCGCGTTTTATCTTTTCGATGGAAGAACGAACGGACTGTTCACAGCGTTACGCAAGGGCACAATAATCGAAACGGAGCGGGTAATATGTGGAGTACACGTATGACAAATATATAAAACACATGGATATTTGACGAACGTGCGGGATTCGAACGTGCTTTTTCTTTCTTTCTTACAATCGAATACATTACTATGTATATATAGAAAAATCGCATGGTTGTACTCACGTTCTTGATCCGAGCCATCCTCGGACTTGTCGTCTTTGCTCTTCATGAACGGGAATTTTCTGCTAAAGGAAAAGTTCTTCTTTTTTCTATCGAGCGTCGATTGCTGCAAATGCAAAAAAAGGCACGCGTTACGACAATTACAACGTTATAATCATCGAATTGAAAGACGAAAAAAAACGTATCTACGTTGCCGAAGATTATTGTGCGTATGTGAGGATTTTACGTTCTTACCGATCCTCCTACCTTGTCCAATATGACCGGCATATGGCCTTGGAATTTGACAGAACGATCGCGCGCCCTTTGCTTGCGTTCCCATCGTCTGCGCGACGGTATTATACCTAATCCTTCCTCCTCGCCCTGTGGCGTGACCCTTCTCGCTTGCCACCATTCGTCGTCGCTCGCATTCGTAACGTGAAGTATCTCGCCATATCGAAATGCCAAGCCGCGACTCGGCAGGCCATCGTCCTTATTTGGGTCGTAGTCGAACAGGGCCCTGTAATAAATTCCACGTAAATTATTAGAATCGACGAGATATTAAAAAATAAATTTGGGCAACGACTATCGGGCCACGAAGAAGAGAATATCGATCTCTCGAAGATTCTTTACCTAACGTAGAGAGATTTCTTCTGTGAGGTCCTCATGAGGGTGCCTGTCGTCATATTCTGCTGGGATATCTGTTGTTTAATATCATGGATCTTGGCCTCAAATCTGTTGTAGTCCTCGGGTTTGTATTGAACCACGATCGTTACTGTCTGGCCGGTACCCTGGAAATAAAATATCGGTTTTAATAAAGTACACCTGGGGCGGTTAATAAAAAAGAGGGAATATTTCTCGTTAATTTGAATTTTATACGAATGCATTTATTTCAAAGTCGATTCGATTTGGGAAAAATCGTTAGACGTTACCTTGATGGCGGCCGCAGCCTCCTCGTGAGTGGCGGTTCTGAGATTAATTCCATTAACGCTGAGTATCTGATCGCCGCGACGAAGTTCACCGCAAAGATCGGCCGGTCCACCGGCAAGTATGAAAGAAATGAAGATTCCTTCGCCGTCCTCGCCACCGACGATGTTGAAACCCAAGCCGGAAGAGCCTTTGTTCACTATGACCGTACGAACTTCTCTGCAAAAGTTCAAAAGGAACAAAGTTAGATAGTTGAATTCTGGGATAATAATGAAATTATAATCTGTACCAAGGAATTACTCGTTTAAGTTTTCGTATAAAGCGCGACCGAGAGGAAATTAAATTATCCCGAGTCGAAGTGAAACGCAACAGGTTGGATTCTTCTCGCTCTACGCAAGTTCGGAAATTCCCTGTTATTTACGACCATCTCGAATAATCCGACGAGATAAAATTGGATTTATCAATAATCGAATCAAACCTCGAGCAATTTGCAAATTCGTACATCAATCTTAAATTTTTCTACAATCCAGATTTATGATAAACATAATTATTATCGAAATATAACGTTACGACTATCTCGAATCATCCGACGAGATAAAATTGTATTTATCAATAATCGAATCAAACCCCGAGCAATTCGCAAATTCGTACCTTAAGCTTTATTTTTCCATCATCCAGATTTATGATAAACAGAATTATTATCGAAATACGAAGAATCAACGTGCTTGATTAAACATTACGACCATCTCGAATCATCCGACGAGATAAAATTCTATTTACCAATAATCGAATCAAACCCCGAGTAATTCACAAACTCGTACCTCAAGACTAAATTCTTCCATCATCCAGATTTATGACAAACATAATTGTCATCGAAATATAAAGAATCAATGTCCTCGATTAAACGTTATCAACCATAATTTTTCTTCTAACAAACACAACGACAACGAGTCTCACGATTATCACGCTACGAGAGAAATAGGAATTAACTTGACGAACCGTGACAAATGAGGGATGAGATACGAGAGCGTGAAAGTTAGCGCGTTAATTGGGGTCTTCCTTGAAATTTCGTATCGTCCAACGTCGGTATATACGTGTAAAGGGGTCTTTACGTACACGCGAGCGACGAGTCGAGGTCTTTCGCGAGTACGCACTTGACTTAGTTTCGCATAATGCGAGGAGTACCGGAGTCGCCGTGTGGGAAGTCACGGTGAAAGGGAAAAGCGAGCGAGGCGGTGATGCACCCGCGAGTTTGCACAAACCCCTCGCGCCGGTTTAAGGGTTTCGTCGTGTATTCTAACCGCTTGACAAAAAAACTACCCGAGAAGGGCGTACAACGAAACAGCCCTCTCTTGTCGCTCTCACGAACGTGCCCTCGGGCTGCCACCATCCGCGTGGCCTCTCTCTCTCTCTCTCTCTCTCTCTCGTTCTCTGTAGTTAACAAAGACCGCAAATTAGTGGCTCGGACGGGCCAACCGAGCGAGCGAGTTTATATTAGGCACGAGGTGTGCTTTGTACGTGGATAGACCGCAAGTTTGGACGATATAATCAGGGCCAGATATACGTTTTGGGCCTCTGGTCGTTGCTTCATTCCTGGTTGAGAATTTCATACAGAGTGTGAGAAGTAAAATCCTCGTCTCCGTCTTGTTCACTCGGGGAACAATAGGGGCGGTTTTGTAACTTTTCGCGTTGAGAACTTTGTGTAGAAAGTTAACGTTGCATATTTTTTTTCGACGATGGGGGAGAGTTTGATGAAAATGATCGAATGGTGAATTAATTATAATTCTTTAATTAGAAAACAAAACAAGAGACGAATGAAAATGTTTCAATTAGAAAAAAATCTTTATGAACAAAATTTCTAACGAGTTATTTTCTATAAATGATGAATTAAATTATCATCGTCGGTTGATTGAAAATTTATTAATTGATAAAAAGAAAAAGCTTGAGTACAAATTTTTAAACAAATATTTTACTTTGCAATTTTTCTAACGCGTCATTATTTGGGAATAAAAATAGAATATTCAACGAGCTCGTTACGGATCGGATCAATTTTTTCGTGACGCATTATTTTTAATGCGTGTTACACTAGGGCGACGCTAGGGTGGTTCGTGCGTGTGCGACAGAATACGCCTGATAAAATTTCATTATGTTTCGACGTTGGGCTTTCGCTCGATCTCGTATAATGCAAATAGACGTTGTATGCAGATATACGAAATTAAATTACACCCTGGTATGCACTCCCCCCCTCCTTCGCTCCCTCGTCAACCCTCCGCACGCGCGTTTAGAATTTTCGCTTGTGCGAGAGACGACCTCGTTGTAACGTCATTTTACACCAAATTATTCACCTTCTCTCTCTCTCTCTCTCTCTCTTTCTCTCTCTCCCTCTCCGGACTTAACTCGTTTCGTAATGCTCTTGAATAATGTTTTTATCCTCGATAGAAGCGGCTTCGGGATTATAAAATGGTCGAGCTAGGCGCTTTTTTTTGTTCGTGTAGGCGACGATCGATAATACTTTGAGAAATAAATAAGCGAGGGGGAGAAAAAAAACACACACACAAATAAAATATAAATCGACGTAACGTGTTCTCGTTTACTTTTAGCCCGACTATCCGTCTATATCGATCACTGAATCGAGAGTTCGCATTACGGTCGCGGGCACGGAAGCGTGTTATACACCGTAGTACGTTCCGTATTGACGATTACCTCGCACCTCGATCACCTGTATATCGCGTATGCTCGTTTTATATATCGACGTACGTGTTCGTGGAACAACTTGACAATTGTTATTCGATCGTTAAATATTTTTCACGTACGTAACGCATAACGTTTTATATTACCAGGCGGGATAATATTAGCCACGGTTAATTGGCTGCTCGGTTGTCCGTGACGGTGTGCGCGCGCGATATCCTCACGGACACGGCGAGAGACTCATGAATGACTCGAGTTTTACGCGTTACGCACGATAGACGCTACGACAATTCTCGAGGCCCGTTCCAACGTGCGACAAGACGTAACTGTCGTGTGTCGAGGAAATTTTATAAGCGTTGAAGAAATATTCAACATTCGAGGATCGATTTAATTGTTTAATGGGCGAGAAGGACAATTAATTATGAATAATTGATAGGTTTTGTTTATAAATATTTAGAGATGTTTGGAAAGTTTGGAAAGGGACGAGCGGGACTTATGGGACTGAAGGAGGTCGTTGTCTACAAAGAGTGTAATACGGATTTGTTTCGACTAGGAAATTTCCCGATCAAAATTTGAAAAATCAACAAATATCATTCTCGTATTCTACAGGAAATTTTCGATTCGATAGATCAGATATTTTTTCTAAAAATCGTCAATCGAAAATTGTATCAAGAAAATTTTTCATTTTATCCCCCCCAAAAAAAAATATACAAACGAATAGTAAATATTTCGATAGTACGATACTTTTCGATAAAAATAAAACGATTGCGCAAATTTAAGGTAATAGAACGAAATTAAAAACGAAAAAACGTTGTTCTACCTCCCGTTGTGGAGTCATGTACGCCAGTAACGTCCAAATGAATCACTCGTCGAGTAACGATGGTGGGAGAGGGGTTGAAAACGTGCTTACGCACATCGTACGTGGCTGCGCCCCGAGATATGCGTGGTGACTGGGCTGTTGCTCGAGTTTCGAGCGATCAAAGAGAGCGCGAGTCGAGAGGATTGTCGTTACGGAAAGCACGAGGCCACCTGCTGGTACGACGATGCTCGTTACTACATCGACGAGGATTTTCACTTATTTCGTTCGATAACGAGAACGAAAAAAAAAGAAGAAAAAAAAAGGAAACAAACTGTGTCCACACGAATAAATCGATCGAGCTTGAACCACGTAGATTTTCCTCTTAACCTTTTATTTTGTTAAAATATTATATATAGATATTCTTTTTCTCTTAGATTATCAATAAATCATAAAGAAGTTCACTGGGCGTGGCACAAAATCGCGATACGTCGTAGAGTCAAAGAGATACGTTCCATCGTCGGTAAAGAGCGTCGTGTATTATTTACGGTACGATTCTTCGAGTTTTACGGACTTTGGCGTCGTGAACGAAACTTGGGAACGATTATTTATAAAGCTGGATTTACGAGTTGAAAAAAAACCGCGACGAAACGAACGAAAACGTCGCGGATTTCGAGTAGAGGGGAGTTTTTTTTGCTTTTTTTTTTTCTTCTAGGAGATAAGCTCGCGAGGGTTGTATCTATGCACGCCCCAAGTCCGAGCGACAATGCCGCCGAAGGGTTCTCGTGTCCGTCTCTCGACGTCGGGGGCGTCGCGACGACGGATTAAAGGCCGACACTGTGCGATGCGGCCGCGGCGTCGCCATGCGCGCCTCGAGTTACCTCGGCTTTCTCTCTCTCTCTCTCTCTCTCTCTCTCTCTCTCTCTAGCTAGCTGTCATCAGATCGATAGGAATATAAACTGACGCGCATAGCACACGAGAACGGGCCCTAGCCTAGCTTAGCCTAGCCTTCACGGTCAGCGTCAGGAAAATTTATAACTCGCTCTTACCCCTCTACGAACTTGGATCGCGTGTTACGTTACTGATTTCCTCAAAGTTTTTGCGTTACGTGGCGCCGGCTTAAAGTTCGAATCTCGCTTTTCGATCTCGGGCTCTCGTGAATCGATGAATAAATTATTGTTTCGGGGCAAATACGACGGAAAGTAAGGATTGAGAAAACGAAAAGTTTGTTTTTTCGTAGCTCAGCTTTTATTTTTGTATTTTGTATTACTTTTTTATTTCTCAACAGGGTCTTTCGAACGATGCTGTACATTTTTTTCAAATAGAGTTAATGAGTTATGTAAATTGTTGATTGATTGTTCATTATTTTATTAGCGCTCGTAACCACGTGTCTGCGCGTCTCTACGAGCGCTGGCGTTCTGACTGACTGCCTATGACGTTCTGTCTCCCTCTCCCTCTCTCTCGCGCTTCGAGCGCAACTACGCATGCGTGGTGCTCAGGCGCATCGCGCATGCGCAGCCGCCGGCTCACGGCGGAGAGAGAGAGAGAGAGAGAGAGAGAGAGAGGGAGAAGATCTGTGCTGCTATACTAAAGGTACAGGGACACATGACCCATATATATATATATATATATATATATATACACATATATGTCATATATTACACAGCTATGAATATACACCTATATTCATAGCTCACTCGCAGCCACTGCAGCCAATGAGTAAATAAATCTATTACGTTGACCGAAAAGTAATTTCATTTTATTTTTTGGCAAACCCGATGATTCGTACGTGCCTTCGCCCTTTGCCAATGAGATACCCGGTATATTCCCCCACTCCTCGATTCTTATACACGGTAGCGGCAAAATCCTGCAATTATTTATATATTTATAAATCTTGTTAAGCAGACAGAAAATATCCAATTAGAGTCAGTACGAGAAAAATAATTTTTTTAAAATTGTCCTGGGATGAAAATTGACCAAGTTAATAATTCTCAAAGTTAAAAATATGATTCCATAAGTTAACGTATGAAAAATGTGTCGACCAGGAGGGATACCCATGTGTGTACGGTGATGTACAGATCTCTATGTATAACATACAAGGCGTTAAGGAAACGAGTAGTTTTCTCTAGTTTATACAACGGACGAGGATGTTGGCTAGCAGTGAGAAAATCTGATGAGACCTCCCGGGTTGATATGCGAGCTTACACAGGATGCATAAAAATTGCCACTCTGCAAAAGACCATCGCGAGGAGTGCAGATAACTGTGGAGCTACGTTTATACAACGGCGAAACAAACTCGTTACTGCAGTACGGGCTCGTCCGTTGCAGCTTTACTCCCGAGGCTACACGCGAGTTAAATCCTCCACTTTCAACAGGCTTTAACTAGATTGTCTGCTTAACAACGATGAACTAACATCAAGAGGCAATAAAAAAGTTAACCAAACAAAAAAGAAAAAAAACTTCAATACCACACAATATCGACGACTAATGACTCGTCGAACGAATAGAAGAAGCGTAGACCAATTTGATTTTCTGTCTCGATTCATTAAAATCGTTAAATATTCGAAATAATTTTGTTACCAAATATTCTTTTACTTCAAACTTTCTGTTATTAAAATAATTAATTGGAAGTCGTAAGAAAATTTAGAATAAATTGACGCATAAGTGTTGTGCTCGTTATTCTCCTTAATGACACTATAATGTACTCGGGCAATTGTAAAAGGGTTAAAAAGGAAGGACGAAGAGTTTTCTCGCGACACGAGCATTTCTCGCCCTCTGAAATCCCGAGGGTTGCAACGATAGGGCCACCGGTAGGTTTTCCAGATCGTAAAGGGGGTATGGCTGTCTCTCGTACGACGAGAACAGCATCGAGCCGGTAAAGTTGTCCGCCGATATACGGAGAATCGTTATTCGCCACTGGTACACTACCGCCTCGATGCAGGGGTGTTTCTCGCGTCGGTTTTACCGCGCACAGCTTGCTCGTACCATTCCCGCTCTATATACAGAAATATAGCAACCCTAGACGTTCACGGTCGCTCGTTTAGTTTCCCTTAACGCGAGAAAACGTGCCCTCGTAAAATGCAAATTCTATCGGGCTTCCTCGCTCGGTCTCTACCTGTCCGTCGTATTACGACATTACGGAGCCGAGCTCGATAGCTTCGACGCGCTAAGTTCTCCAGAGCTTTTTTTACGGCGCGTTTCGGATGGGTAAAGTATTTTTTTTCCCTCTCGCGAAATCCACGGGAACGAATAAGTATAAATTTATGTAACGTGATTAAAGAATAAAATGAGACGCGCGCGTTGTCGAACGAAAGAAAATAAAATGTAAAAAAGGAGAGGGAAGTTTGTTTGTATTTCGACGATAAAATTGAATTTTCTTTTTTTTTCAAAGGAATTGATGGATAAATACAAATTTATATCACTTTTGAGAGCTGACGAAGCGAAATGTTGGGAAATTCTATGGACGCGATTCGCTTTTTGAGAGAACGAGGACCGACGCGCGGAGAGAAAAGTTGGCAGTGATATCGAGCGATATGCCGCCGGTGCGGTTGAAGTCTGAGCCTCGACTGGCAAATTCGGTAATATAGATACCCGCATACTCGTCCAACCGGCGTGTGCCTTATCAATCCCTTCGGCGACTCTCGACATTCCCTGGGAATCGGCGAAGCGAGCAGCCCCCTATTATACGTTCCCTCTCGCCTAAATCTGCTGATCCAGGCAGCTGCGCCTTTGGCACGTCACAAAGCGAGAGGGTTGACGACACTTTTGTCAAGAAACAAGAATTCGTAATAAAGCACGAAATTCATATTTATTTTTTGTATCTTTATCACGAGAGAAAAATATAAAATATAATTAGACGCGTAAAAATGATTATTTTCGAACAAAAACACGAGAAAAACTCAAATTTAACTGTCAAGAAAAGTCAAACAGTCTTAGTTCTTTAAAATTATTAATTAGAATAAATAAAATATACAAAATATTTGCGCCTGCACCAACAATATTTCGTTAAAAGTGAATTATTTTCCATAATTTCGTAACAAAAAAAAGAACCAAGTGAGATAATAAAATCGTTGTATTATAAAAAAAAAATGTTGAAAGTTCACTGTACAACGTTTTTAAAATAATTTCGCATCGTTTATCCGGTTTGTAGAGGGTGGAAAAAACCATCGGGGCGCTGAACTATCGACGAATTCCAAAGTAATCCGCACGGTGGATAAAGCGACGGTGTAATTATCGTTGAATTCCGCAAAGCGAATTTCTCGATGAAGTTCTACCACGTCGACCACGTGGGTCTCCTCGATCCTCGAGTATTACACTAAAACGCACTCGGCTTGAGGTTCATACGGGGCAACGTATATCTCGCGTACGAACGAGTGGACTGACACGTGGCGAGCAGAGAGTGAGACTGGTGGATATTTGGCGTGACGCACACGTCACATCCGGCCAAACGTTCGCTTCGCTATCCCATTCTCGGATCGTTAAGGGAGACTGATGGGCTCGAACCCTCGCCAAGCGAGCCATGTATCTCTGCACAAATTCACGTGGATGCATTTAAATGACAAAAACAAAAATGACAAAAAATCCCTGAAAAATAAAATTTCCGTCCTTTTTTACCATCGCTCTTGGAGTTTTTGAAAAAATTATAATCGGAGCAAAATAAATACAGTTCGATAATCCTTTACTTAATATTTAAAAAAAAAAAACATATTTTCGAAGATTTTTAGAATCATTTTTCGAGTTTTTAGAAAAACGATCAAAATTCTAAAATCTTCGATTTTTATCGAGCTTATTCGTATCGAGATGTAGCGACAAGGGTGCAATGGTCTCCGGTCGAGTTAAATCCCTCGTGAAAAACTTGAGAATGCACGATGCATGGGGCATTCATCGACCCTACCTCGAAAGTAGGAAGAAGGAAGTTTCGGCGAGACGATCCTCGATCTCTCGCGACGTTCGATCTCGGCGAATCGTTGGAAAACTTTTGAATATATCGTAGCTACGAGGGTTGAGAGCGAGAGTAGGAAAACGTTTTCAAGGATTCTTGACGAGAAAATCAAGAGAGAGATAGAGATAGAGCAAGATATTCACGGTGGAAGATTACGTGGGTCTTACAAAGCGCATCGCAGAGGGTTAACACGGCATACGAGAGTGGCTTGTACCAACGCTACCTAGGGATCGTCTTTTCTTACATACATATAGCCAATGGTCTTGGTTGCCCTCCAGTGGTGGATCAGAGAACTACAGAGAACCGAAATCCTTGGAGAGCGAGACCGAAGATATAGAGAGAGAGAGAGGGACGAAGTTTCGTGACTTTAATAGGATTAAGTACTACGAGCGTTGTACGACGGGGGGATGAAAATCGCTTGTGAGGGTAAGTCCTATATATAGTTTGACTATATGTTTATACGTATATATAGCGATTCGAAACTTTCGAATGAAATAGTCGAAGAGATCGTTTCCCGGGGCTTTTGCGGCGAAGCCTCGGTGTTTGCGAGTGGCAGACAGGCGCGAGTGCTCACGCATAAATTGTCCATCCTCTAACGGCGCGTTTTGGTGCTCATGGTGCACAACGAGAGGAATTTCGCTCGAGGGCATTATCGGGTAACAGAGCTAACCCTGTTGCCTGTGCAAACCGTGTATACGCGATCATCGCCTATATATATATATATAGGCGATATATATATATATATATCGCTTATATATATATATACAGACGATATATAGCGATGATCGCGTATACATGTATATATATCGTGTACCACGGTGCGATGGATAAACTGGTACATAAACGGGTTCATACTCGAGCGGTACACGGAAGATACTGGATTTATGACGATAATGGGAGGGAACGAAAAAAAAACAGCGCGATGGTCGAACAAGATAATAGAATTTGATAACAAAAGAGTCGATACGACCGCGTGTTAATTAATCGTTTTCGATCGAGAATTGAAAAGTAAAATTGACGAAAGGGAGTAATTCGTAATTTGGAGGAAATTTTCGTTCGTTCAAATTACGAAACTTCGTTGTTTCACGAGCTGATAAATATTTCACGTTACTCGAAGTAACGTCGAGAGCTTTACGTCGCTTTTGTTCGATTTATAGCTTTATGCACGTTTACTCGGTGGATTTCCGGAAAACGACGATAGGTTCGCGTATACGCACGAAGGAAATCGAGAGACGAGCCAAAGTACCAGACGGTGGCAAAAACATATGGGTTGAAACGACTTCTACGTATCGATGTCGTAGGAGGGGGTGAGTTTTCCGAGTTACGGGAAAATGCACACGACGATCCCTCCACGAGTGTTCTCTCTCGCTGTTCCGATGGAAATCGGGGGGGCGTGACGTCCGTCCCGATTCTTTCTAGCTGACGCACAGCTTCTGTAAAGAATGGAGGATGCGATAAAATCTCCCGATTTATAGTTCTTAAACGACGAAATCGTTTCGCGACAAATCGAGACGGGCTTTGTTTTTTCATGTAAATTTGATTTTCGAATGTTTCGACAATTTTGTTTTTTTCGAACTTGTTATTTATTTATTTAAATGAGTTAAACGAGACGGTAGATTCGAAAATATTTCGTATCGCAACGAATGTTTAATTGTAGATTATAAACCTTTATTGGAAATGACAACATTTATAAACGAGTAAGAAATTTTACAAATAAAATAAAAGTTTTATCACGTCCGTTTTTTTTATCACGAAGATCGACGTGTTTGTCGATCCGCGTATCGTGAAATCTACGGAAATGAGACGACGGTTTCCTCGGATTTCGTGCTTTTTCACAGTTCAACGACGACGAGAATTCGACTATCGAGCGAGACGAAAAACGAGACCGAAAAACTTCAAGGCCAGAAAAACTCAAGGCCGAATTCCTCGACTTCCTTTCCCCGCGCTGTCTCTCGCGTGGAAACAAAAATGTGGCTAAAATATGTCGCGAGAATGACGATCGAGAGTTTCGCCGTCGTCTTTCCTCGAAGGGAAAAGGGACGAGACAAAATCTCCAAGCACGTGTTCAACATATTTCTCTAAAAGCAACGAAGCGGAAACGCGCACGGGCAAATTGTCGTGAAAATCACTCACGATCCATCCATTTTTTTTCTTCTTCCTTTCACCCATCGAATTTCATAATAATTCATAAATCCCTGATATTTTCACCCTCGTGACTTTCATCCCCCGTGGATACACGCCCTCTCGACTTGCCACGAGAAAAATCATAGTACGACGAAGATTACGAGGGACGCGACGTTTTATCACCCTCCAGAGCCGAGGGAAAGAAACCCTGACCTCCCCACGTGATCTCGGATTGTACGATCCGTCGTTTGCCCCCTCTTCATTTATTTCTTTTTCACCTTCGACCCTCGCGAAAACTCGAAATGCGCCCTAACGTCATTATCGTTTGTTTTTCTCACCGATCGCACATTCTCCGTCTTCCTCGAGAATCAATCGATGGTAAAGACAACAAAAAAAAAAAAAAAAAGACGAGAGACATTCTTCAATGACGTTTATCGTGCTACGCGGAGAATTTTCATGACGGCTTTCAGCGTCGCTCCATTAGGACGGTTGATGTTGGCATCCGGTTTGTCACTCGAGACCGGTAGTACACTGTATATCTAGCTTACGCACACAGACACACCCATATATATATATATATACACGTATAGAGATTGACCGAGAGAGGCCTCGAGGGCTCGGAATCTCTTCGATCGAAAAAAAGGACAATTTTGTACGTGTCAGTGTGGTGGTGTCTCTCCTGACTCCGGGAGAGCAGAGCATGCTACGAGTTCCGTTCGACAAAACCAGGTCAAGCATTTCTTATGTGTATGTACGTGCTATAGGTGTTACCCGGCGATAAATCGTCGCTTTGCCGGTGTTTCGCAGCTCTCGTACAGTCGATCGGGGCGGTGGCACGAATATACCGATATATATATATATATATATATATATATATATATATATAGGAGGGTAACTTGCATATATATATAAGTAAAAATTATAGTTAAAGTTATATATATGAAAGTTACCCTCGTTTCGGGCAGCAATTTATCCAAGAGACGAAAAAATTTATATCGAAGCGCGTTCGTACATCGACGACTAGCCAAAGAGGTGGAGACCATCGTGTACAGTAAAGGAGTTCAGACGGTGGATAATACGCTGTCGACATCGTAACCGATCTCCACCAGGCGTTCCAGACGACGCGACACCTCTTAACTTCTGGGAAGATTTTTCTTCCTACATTTTCTTTTTTTCTCTTGTAAAACACGTTCGACCTACCTTCTCACAAGTTTGTCCCTCAGCAGTCGACGACCCAGGCTCGCGAAAGGACCGACCATCGGAAAGATCTGTTGCCGATTACGCGTCATTTTCTCACGGAAATTTGATTTTTACGTAGCGCTCGATAAATTGTGGATTTCTTTTTTTCTTTCTTGTTTTTTTTTAGAAATAATCTCGTCTACGATTCATTCTCGCATTTCGCACGCGAATCTACGATTTTACGTTTGTTTTACGATGGATTTAGAAAACAAAAATTTATTATCGGACGTTCGATGGCTGCTTATCCGTTCGTAGCACTTGATAATTAATATCGTTTCTCAAAGAGATTCCGTGGTGGTTTGTTATTCTATTTATCTTTCTTTTTGTTTTTTTTCTTTCTTTTTTCACTCGTTCATCTCCCACTCTTCCACCACTCTCAGCCTCCCAAGAATGTTCTATCCTTTTTAGAACGACGCCCTCTTCATCTTCCCGTCTCTGGATCACCGTCCTTGCTCGTCGTTCGTTCAACTATATACACGCAAATATACGTACGTTTCTATATATAGCGAGTTAAATCCCCAACGGGCTCGTTCGCGCGGTCGGTACTCGGTTATTTTTAGACAACTTCGCGAGAGAGGAGGATCAGCGATATCCGGCAAAAAAGTATCCCGGGGCAAGACCCACCCACCCCTCTCCCTCTTCTCAACAGTCGTCAGACCGTTTATGAGTTCAACACCTCCGACATCCAACGATCTCGTATATCGTAAAAATCGTGGCGTACGTAGTAACGGGGGCAAAAGTCTGAGGAGTCACGTGATTCGTCGTAAATATATATTCGTGTATCGGGCTACTCGAACTATATAACTCGCGAGGCATATATATATATATACGTTACGTGCGATAGATTTAATCGAATTCACGTTGGAATCACCGCAAAAATGCATTCAAATTTTTCTAGAGTTTATTTCGATAAATCGATGCTAAGGGAGGAATGCAGACGCGATCTATACGAAGATGGTGGAAAGCAGATTTTCATCGCGATCTGTGAAATATCGCGATTTTAAAAAGGAAAACAACATTCTTTTTTTGTTCCGAATAATGTTTTATTTCAATTTCCTGACACTTCTGATATAAAAATGATACGTTGAGTCGCGAACGTGAGAGAGAATTTTGAACGGAAAATCATGTTGCGATATGGCGGTTGTTAACGTCGACGCGATGAAATTTGAGAATAGTGAGTTTTTATTTATTATTTGATTGTTTTTTTTTTTTATGAAAATGCTCGCACAAAGACTACGCGCTTTTTTTTCATTAATCGACGCACTCTTGTGTAACGGAAATGGGCGAACGAACGTATTTCACGAGAGGACGGACGGCGAGGAGACGGTACGTGAGAAAAATGTGGCGACGTGGTAAATCGAGCGCATGTATGTTTATATATATATATAAACAGTAATAAACACACACACACATATATATATATATATATATATATATATATATATATGTTTATTGCTTTAGCACGAAACAATGGCGATTCGTCGATTTAAATGAGTTCCTCGCTCGTTTCCTATCAAACACCATTCGCGTTTCGCGTATATAAACATAAATATATTCACACGACGTATATATGTATATTCGATTTACCATGTGGCAAATAAATCGGCAAAGGACAGAATTACGATTCGCGAGAGATCCGAAGCACAACGACGAGCGAGTTTATATTCCATTATCCATTAACGCGATTCTCCTTCCTTCTCTGACGGCCGACACCGTCAATCTCTCGTTGACGCACGTTACGTTTATTCGCGTTATAACGATTCGGCCCGTTAATTGAATGCACTTTGATCGAAATTTCGACATTGTCGCCCGAAACCAATTCGTTGGTCTGTACGTACTCGGAGGGAAACAAATAGCAAGAGATGCGAAGGATGTTTGAAAAATGGAGATTTTTATGAATGAGAAAATGAGGAAGAGAGAGAGAGAGAAGGAGAGGAAGTAGAAGCAGCTGTAGCGTGACGAGGGAGAGGAAATCGACGACTGTCCGGCACGTGAGTCGTTCGTCGAATGACAGATGCCGGTTTCTCGATGGATGGGAGAGGAGAAAGAAAATAGTTGAAGGGAAGAGGGGGGCAAGAGAAAGAGAGAGAGAGAGAAAGAGAGAGAGAGAGAGAAACTGCGGCGATCAGGACGTTGGGATTCTCGTCTCTCGGTCCTGTTCTCTCTCTCTCACCCTCTGTCTTTCTCGGTATCTCTCCCTCTCTCTCTCTCTCTCTCTGTGTGTGTGTGCCGGGAACGTTGCAGCTACGTCGCTCTCTCAGGAAATACCGCGATCTCACGGGGGTCCCCTTCGGCGTGTTTCAGTCTCGGCATTCACCGGTCTTTGCCGATCTCCCTGTATCCTATGCACCCCACCCTTTACTCTCTATTTCTCTCTCTCTCTCTCTCTATCTATTTCTCTATATGGTATCGAGACGAAGCATACAGTCTATATAGCCCGGGTGACTGCGACATTCGCGACCTGCGGGACGCCGATCTCCACCCACGCACTAGGGAGCTCGAAGCACGACTGCCACGACGACCCGGTAACGAAGTAACGAGAGGCCAAACTATCCCGTCTGCTCTGTGTGTGTTTGTGTTTTTCTGTGTGTCTGTGTGTGTGTGTGTGTGAGTGTGTATATTCACAACGTGTACGGGGAGATCCACTCGGTGCCATTATATGGCTTCGCGGATCTTTTCTTCTTTTCTTTTGCTCGACCGTCTTGCCGCGTGCGAAAGAATTCCGCGAGCCGTTCGCAACGTAACGGACCATTGGATATATTTATTATATTGGTAATAAACGGCGATCGATCGTATTTATGTAAATAATTATGAAAAATAAAAAACTTTGATTAACAAAAAAAAACAAATTAATTAAATAAAAATAGAAATGTTTTGTTTTTATTATCGATAAAAACACAACGTTCGAAAAGATTCGTTTCAAGGAGAGGCAAACAAAAATTCACCCTCGCGCGTCGGGCCGTTTCGGATCGTTTTTTTCTTTTTCGTCCCAATTTTCCAAACTCTCGGTCTCCTTTTGACAATTATTTTCCAAGAATCGGCGAGAAAGTTAAATATAACTGTGCAAACTTCCCGAGCACGATATACAACTGCGTGAGCATGAATGATACTCTCGATTGCGGGGAAAACGAATTAAAAGCTACGACGAACCAGCAAGTTCTATTTTCATTCCAAAAAATCTAGTTTTTTCATAAATCCTCGACGTTCGATTTAATTCGCTGCGAAACTTCGATCGCCACTAGGTTTATTCGTAACCGTAGGAAAGTTTTCGCGGTTGTAGAAAAAAAGTTGGATAGGAAAAAAACGTCGGTAAATAAAAAAAAAAAAAAACAACGTGCGAGAGGAGAAAAATTTATCGCGGCGTCGAGTCCAAGAGATTTATGAGAGTAAGAGCGGCATGCAGCTGGTAGGCAACTCGACGAAGTTTTATATAGAACAATGTATGATATTTTATATTTATATATATATCTATATATTTATAAATATTTACACACACACCCACACATATATATATATATATCTATGTAGAAAATATTGTGCCATGCAGTGCGCATGCATCGAAGCAAAAATCCATAGATATCTCTGTCGTGTGCCTCATCGTAATAAGTTCAGATGGTCCAACCGTCGTGACTTTGCACGAGATGGCAAAATCGAGATCGAAGTCGTACTCGTTGGTAAAACGTTGTCGGGGATAACGATGCTTTAACGAGCGCGAGAGGAACGCATTATTATCGTTCGTTGCAACTATACACGCTTTCATCGTTTCTTCGACGATCAACCCCCCTCCTCCGCACCCTGCTCGCCCATGGCGACGAAAGAACGAGACGGACGGACAGACGGAGATGAAAGATATGAACGTTGGTACAAAACGCCCACGGGCGATCGTTTTACACGACTGAAAAATTGCGAATAATTACGAGATAGACCCGAGAGCCGCTCCTACGTACGTCCTATTGTCACGAGCGTCGTCACGATCGTGCGTTTCGTCATCGTGCGAGAGAAAACAAAATGTAGTATAGAAAAAAGAATAAAAAAGAAAGAGAGAGAGAGAGATTAAAAAAGAAATGTAAAGACGGAAAGAGGCGATGGAATAAATGAATGAATGACGCGACTTCGCGATGGGTCAGTCGCTACTGCTCGTGTCTCTTAGGCCCTCGAGGCTATGTTTCGTCTCTTACGTTGCGTCTGGTAGTAACTTCGGTGTATTCCAATGCACGAGGGAGTTTGCGAAATTATGGATGGGTTTACGGTTTCGCTTAGGGTGTTTCGCTACCGTCGCTCGCATCACGCACTTTCTAACTATATATATATATATATATATATATATAAATAGATAACGCGTATACGAAACGGTAATGAAAGAACACGGAGGTCGTTCTGTTTAATCGATAATGGTGGGCGTGGATCTCGTTCCGATCCCCACAGGACACAGCGACGCCAAACTTTCCCATCGTGTTTCGTAAAATTGGTTGTAACGACGTTCGATACCGCTTCTCGTCCCTTTGACAACGAGCCGATGATTTATCGAGCTTGATAATGCATCCGTCGTGCCCCTCGATCAATTTAATCAACGGAATCGATTTTATATAAATTCGACGATTAAATTACGATAGAATTTAGCATCGATCGTATATTTCACGATGGAATCGTAATTTTCGATTTCTCTTTCGTAATAAAAGCGATATAAAAGCATCATATCGTGTCTTCGACGAGTTTACCCCTACGAACGGTCGAATCTTCTTGCGTACGACGAAATCAACGAAAGCGTTCCAGGTGGGAAATCGTCGATAAATAAATATCGTATCGTCGTAAATTTGATATTTATATCGGCGTTTATTTTCAAAAATCGTATAACCGTAAAAGATAATAATGGAAGGATAAGCTCCGTCTTGTGCAGGGTTATCGAAACTTTGCACCTAATGCGCGTGAAAACAGGGGGAAAAAAAAACATCAGGGATAGGAAGGCTTGAAACTCGCGGCGAGAAATGCAATGACTTTTCGAAATGGACGCGATATATATAAATATAAATATAAATATATATTTATATATATATATATAGTATATGTGTATACGCGCGACAACAGAGACGCCGAGAAGTTGGCAGGAGCCTGGTAGGAAGTAGAGAAAACGGAGAGGCGGCGCACACTTTCTATATAGCTCCGAGGTAAATCGTAGGCGATCAAGCGCAGATTGCCGTCGTGAGAGAGGTGAACGAGAGAGCTATATAGCGAAGGAACGCCTGCTACTATTATACGTAAACTTATTATACGTATGTAGATATACGAGCAATATATATATATATATATACACACAGTATTCCCACCAATAACTAACTAGTAATATTCTTCATAATATATATATATAATATTACTAGTAAGGTATTGGTGGGAATCCTGTGGATTTAACCCGCTTGATCCATCAGTTATTTCCGGATGCGAAACATTAATATTCTCCAGTTAACCGAAACAAGCCTAATTGAAAATAAACGTTGCAACTAAAATATCAACGGTACAAAATTGATCAATTTAATACTCAATAAATCTAATAAAAATTGTACACTATCTTAAAAAAAATCTGTGACATTGTTCGAACGTTTGAAAATAAACAAATCGATCCTCGCTCTATCTCCATAGGGTTAAATTAATTGCGGGATTAAAATCCAAATTACGTTCGAATTATCGTCGTAAATACCGATCGTGTTAATTATCGCGTGTTGACGAGGCCGATTAACGTACGACAACCCCACGACCCGGTTTATCGACTTCATCGGCGAGTCGTCGTTATTCGCGACCGACTTTGTGGGTGGATCGAGGAGAACGAAGTAACGTATAAGTATACAGGCATTCGAGTTGCGTACGTGCTACGAGAAAGTGCAACGGGCTCTCGAGACACTGGTCGCGCGTAGCTATATCTCTGTATATATTACATCTAGTCCAAGAGTAATATGGGTTGTAATACTCGAAGGGAGGAAGAGGGGAGGCGCATAGTATTATCACGACGGACGGGTCTTCGTCCGTGTCTCTGGGCCGGTCGAGACGTACCGAGATACGAGTAAAAAAGAAAAAAAGAAAAATTACTATCGACACGAATCTGCAAAGTTGCACACCCGGTGCACATAATATTAAACCTCTTACGGTGCATGCAACGCCCGAGAAAAGTCTACGAGCAATAATCCTTTAAGGTACTCGATGCTCGAGGCTATCCTTATCACTCGTGTAACGGTACCCTGGCAATAATTTTACCGTAGAGAGAGATTAATTCATTTTAGATAATGCATTGTAGATACATTTCTCATAAATATACCTATATATATATATATATATATATATATATTTTATATCTTATATATATATATATATATCAGGTGAAAATTGTGAATAAAAAAAAGTCATACATCGTCGTCGATGAATTGCATTCACCGATAATCCGATATGCTATAATAGGGACGAAGTGTGCACACATGACATAGAAAACGTTCACGACGAACACACGAAAAGTAAAACTTACTCACAACTGCATATAATCCAAGAATATATATATATATATGTATATATTTAGGCACAAAATAATATTCCCCGGTTTTCTCTCCCTCGGGGCATAAGACACATACACAGGAGAGAGAGAGAGACACACACACACAGACGCAAAGTCGGGCTTGCGCTCACGGGATAATCGTGAGAGTCGCGAATAATATAAGCTCACACCCGCGTTCTTCCCGTTTATGCCTAATGCTTCTCACGACGCGTAAACGCTGCGTTCTTATAAACGTAGGAAACGATATATATATATATATACGAGTGTTTTATTTTCACGCACACATATAAATACAGACACACGTAAATGGACAGCGGCGTCGATTTTCTCGCTAGGACATAACGGCTTCGCCACCGTTAGACCGCTGGGAAGGAAGAGATAAAAAAAAAAGAAAAAAAATCAAATGGGCAAAACTACGACACACCCGTGGAGAACGAATGAGACTCTCTCACTCTTTCTCTGTCTTGCCGCGAATCCCTTGCAGTGCTCACGATTCGACGAAGGAGAGAAAATATACGAACGCGGGTATTATGCCTTGACGCTCTTAACGGCGCGAGCCAACTGGTACGCGCTAACGTACTTTGCCGGAAAGGAAAAGGCCGAACGGCAACCACCACCCTGCAACACGGTGGTTGGGGTTCAACCCCTCTTCGTCAACGCGACCACCGTAGGGTTGGTCGATTGGTCACTGTGTACGTGTATTTCCTATAGGTGAATTTTAGGCTTGTGGGTTTTGCATTACAAGTATGTATATATATATAGGCCAGCATGGCACACCCTGCAGCCTCCCCTCAAGCCCGAAGGCTTCGCGAGCTCACGACCCTTCTAGCGTATATATGAATTCGTATATGGGCTCTTCCACGTTAAATCAACCCTCGTCAAAAGCCGACCATCTAAAAATCGCTTTAAAGTCTATGAAATGTTTTTTCCTTTCATAATTCGTAAGATCGTTTGTCTTGTCTTTGTTTCAGATTTTATGCCGTAGACGAGAATCTTCGAATTTGAATGAAATGTGATTAGAAGATTATTGATTATAACAAATAAAAAATAGAATAGTAAAATTTTAACTTAAAAAACAGGCGAAAATTTAGTGAAATAATTGAAAGGGTTGAAAATGTCGAGGTAAAAGAAGAAGCTGACGAAGTTTTTGAAAATTGAAAGAGGATTATGAGGGGTCTGGCCATTTGGTACAGTCGATTCGGTCTGGAACGCCCCGTATCGCCATCTATATATATATGTTTCAGGCCCAGACACACGAGTATGAATATATGTATGCCACGAACCCCCTGTTGGCTACCCGCTACAATATTTGTCGACGTCCACAAAAAAAAAGAAAAAAAAAAAAAAAAAAAAAACTTTTGCCAGCGTGTAGTAATTCATCATCGCGGTTACAACTTCGAGATTGATGAGTCTGTTATGCCGATGGTTTTCCAATTCGTAACGGGTTGCGTGAGGCGCCGGTGCGTAAAAGGGGTGGAATATTGGATTATAAAACCCTTAAATTAACTTACGTGAAAGTCGCAATTATAAAATTAATACCCTTTCCCCCTCCCTGCCATCTTCACCAATAACAAATTCAATATAAAAAATGTCATTATTTGCTAATATTAAAAAAAAATCGTTAACATCCCCCTTTGGTTAGAAACTCGAGTATCGTCACCCCACGATCGTTGCGACTTCGCGATGGTGTCGGGGAGGCGCATCGAGTACTTGCGTTTACACGAGGCATTGTTATTTGCTATATATATATAAAGCTATAGCAAATTATATATATATATATTATCAAGGGGGAATAAGCAACACGAATCTATTGGTCGCACGTTGCATTAACGGTTCGCGCTTTACTTACTGTACGAATGCTTCCATTGTCGACTCGCTATATATAGGCATACGGTATAAATTTAACAACGCGAAATAGCCGAACGAGAATGCCGCGTTACCTGATAAACGAGCCGCGGGGATCTTAAAAGTACTCGTAACGCGTAATTGCAGTCGGGCGTGAGACGCGTTTGGTACAAAGTAACGCGACGCGTTATCGGCTAACGGTTCATTCATTCTAAATAGCTATGTATTGAAGACATCGTCGCAAAATTTTTCCCCGATATATACAAGTCCTAATTTTTACTATATATATATATAAATAAAATTTCAGACTTGTCTATAAATATAGAAAAGTCTCAAATTTTCCTATAACGAATATCATTTGAAAATTCTTCTTCCGAACATTTATCAATATTTCTCCATTATACGAAGTATTTATCGCACGCATATTGAGCCATCAATCATATATTTATATTCATCTTTATCGCATCTATCAGTTTTATAGCTCGAGTATACGCCAGAGTCGAAGAGGAGCCAGAATGAAGGGATTCGACATTCAAGCGGACACATCGTTTAACGCCCATATTTCCATGGTTTTCCAGGTGCATTCCGGAAGCGAGTGCAGCAATATGCGCGAGGTTGGCTCAGAGAATATCATGGATACTCGGAAACAACGATGGTGGCAAGCACGTATGTATATTAAATGTGTTATATACGAGCGTTGTATGAAATCGCTAGAGAGGAGATAAAATATAGCGTATGGCTTGCATTCAATACGATACGTAAAGACGCGCCCTCTTCTCTCTGACGTTCGCGACGAGTATGTGTAATGTATATGTGCATAGATATATATATATATATATATACTATTCATACCCCCAACCCTAGCTCATCGACCTTCTCACTCCCTCGTGCTTCTCGCATGACTCGCGTTTACCTCCGCTTGATGGCTGAACCGAGCCGGCTGCAGTCGCTGGATCGCCGCGAGGAGAACATGCCAGACATTGTGATCCAGGATGGTTTCCTCACCCCTCGGTCATATACGGCAATGGTCGTACGACTGGTTTTCGAGGATCGAGACGATACATACATAGCTAGTGTCAGTCGGGGAATTTGCCGGGGCTATCGGTCAACGATATACGTAGTTATGGAACGTCGAGAAGTTCGCCGAATTTATGAAAATATAACGCGTTTGGTAGGATTAAAAATTAATCATTTAACAAATGATACATTAGTTTTAATTCGTTAAGTGGACAATTAATTACGAGTAATGCGAGTTGGGTTTAGCTAGAGTTTATCGTTTTAGGGAGATTGTTAAATTTTCCTACTTACTTTTCAGGGAAGATAAAGCTCTCGTGAAATGGGAGAAAATTAGTGGAGGTAAAATACACGACTTTAGGGATAAGTTCGTAAAAGGTTTTTAAACGTATATTACTGTATATAAGTTTATGTAACAACGTGTATTGTGAATTTTGTGGGGTACGTGTATACCTATACGTCGAAGCGAATTCTCGCTCGACGGATAGGCATACGTATATGTATATATATATATGGGCCCGAATGTGAGATCAGGGACGGCAACGATGAACCAATTTACAATTCAAATATCGATAGTACCTTGAAATTTTCGAAATTTAGTTTAACGAACTCGTTTAGTTCTTGCTCTTGCGAAGTATTATATATATATATATATATAGGTAGATAATAATACGAATTTATCGCGAGCATCGTGTTCTTTCGTCGAACAATGGAATCGCCGTGTTTGCTCGTAGCTTTTCCCTAATAAAAGAGCGGGCGAGTATTTCCCGTCGTACAAGAGTCCCTTGGAAAACTTTAACACGTAAAACGTATTGACCCACGACGAAAATGTCGCGTTTTACATAAGAGAAACGATCGAAAATTCGAGGGATGCAACGACGCTCGAAAACGCGTTATTCAAATTTTTTCGTTCGCCCTTATCATCGTGGGTCGCGTTCGATAGATTTAATAAAAAAAATAAACACGGTGTTTTTTTTTTCATCTCGTATTTATATCGAACGCTGTTCCTTCATTAATCGCGACAATATATCGGTAGAGGACAAGATTTCGCGTCGAGGGTTTCACTTTGACTGATGACATTCTAATGACGAGGTCGTTTACTGCCCTTCCCTGCTTTTTCAATGGAGGACGATTAATTGCTTCGAGTAACATCTCCCGTGAGAGATTTCGGGAAAAACCTCGCCTTCTCGTATCAGGATCGAAAAGTCGCGAGTCGAGTGGATCCTCGACATGGGTAAAAGGAATCTGGTGGAGGGATCGAGGGATGCGAGAGAGGGCGAAAGAAGAAGCGAGCAGATAAGGGATAAAAATGTTAGAAAAGCGGGGGATGTTATTCATCGTCTTTGCATCCTCTCCCAACCCTCATCCCCCTTTCGATATCAGCCTCGACACGGTGGGGTTCTTCGTCGTGACAGGAGTAGGCTCGAAAGATTTCCTACCCCCTCAGTCACGATAAAATATTCAAGCAAATTTTTCCCCTACCCCTGACAAACCTGAGAAGGCATTAAATGCGATCTTCGTTTCTTTTCCCTTTTTCCATGACGCGGCAACGTTAATAAATCAGAAGCTCGCGGCTCTTATATTTTCATGCCAAAGATCGAGATTAAATACAACGTTTTTGGTCAATGAAAAAGAAGAACGCGTCTCGGGGATTCCCTTCCGAGAACTTTCATTCGCACGAACTATGGAGAAAGAAAAGAAAGTATTAATAACGAGAGTAAGGGATTTGGAAATTATCGAGAAAAAATTGCATCGACGTTATAACATTTTTTTTACACCCTCCACCCCCCGGGAGTTGAAATTAATCGACGGTTTGGTCTCGTAGCAATTACGAGCGGTAAAGTTTAGCACGTGACAAACATCCCTCACTCTGCGATAAATCGTCATCGATTAGTTTCTAGAAAAATATAAATTTAAGAAAAAAAAAAAGTCTTGTTTACAATCGAAAGTTTTTCGAACGATCGATATAATCTTACGGGAAGCATCGATCGATTAACTACCGGAAGTCAGCTAATTAGCGTCCTATATAACACGAACGAAGAGCGAAAGCTCTTCGTTCGTGTATAATTTAACTTATCCAACATGGGAAGTCGCCTCCCACCACTCGTGTAAACAGACTTGGAACGAGCTTCGAAATAGTTTGCCTGAGGTTGTTTCCTACACGATTCTCTGGAAATGTCCAGAGTATACGTATGTACGAACACGCCTTCTCGTTATCGCTTCTCGAGGTTTCAACGTCATTCCACACCCCGAGAGACCTTCTTCTTCTTCTTCTTATTCTTCTTCTTCTTCTTCTTCGAGTAGTTTAGACCGCGATTTCGCACAGATTTGTGCAAACCTCGGCACATCTGGAGCGATCATAACTAACGACGGAGTCTTCGGTGCTATTCATTGTCGAGAGTTCGCGAAACCTCCGAACCTCCTCATCCCCTGTCGCAAACTATCATCGACCGTCCGTTATGTGAAATCGAAATGGACGGTTTCGAGAGGGTCGAAGAGAAGTGAAAATTACACGAAATCGATGAAACAAAAATATCGAAACACGAAACGAAAACAAAAAACTTTGATTAATGTTTCGTTTCCACAAGGGTGGATTTCAATTTGGCGTTTGTATTGTTTTTTCTGTTTTATGACGGATGCGTCTGATGTAGTTTGGTTTTTATGTTTTACGTAATTCGCTGTCTCGGTTGAAGTTTAGAAAAATCTTCCCGAGGGTTGTATTTTTTTTATCGTTAATTTTTTCTTTACACGTTCGCGACCGTTTACCTTACTCGGCCTCGTGCCTCTTCTCGTCTCCCACGCGATACGACGAAGCGAAGCTTTCTTTTTTATAGCGTTGTCATTCTGCTTTGAGTGATATTAAAATCAAAATTGAACGCCCGGTCCACGTCGGGAAGGAATTTCGTTCCGAGGAATTTAGCTATTACTTTGTCGAAATAGTCGAGTCCTTGGAAAATGCTGACCGTGTTCTTGTCGTCACTATATATGCGGATCGATCGACTACAAAAGAAAACAAAACAAAATATCTCTTTCCCATCAAAAATAAAAAAATGTCGAAAAACATCGATTTTTAAAAAACTATAAAAAAAAACAGTTTTTTTAAATCCCACCTTTATCGATCCGACCCGTTACCATGGTTGAACCATTTTAAAGACAATCGTACAATTTTTCCTCTCTAATCACAAAACTGCCGTTCATTTTTTCAAATATTTCAAAATTTCCATAAAACGTATATTTTTTATTTTCTTTTTTTTTTGTTTTACCGTTTATATAAACGATACTTACTTCGATAAAATTACGGCGCTCGTGATTGATACACGCGCTATCTAATAACGTATAATGCAATTTCCTTTCTCCATCGAGTGAGAAGCGAAGCGTTGTATTTCGTACCATAAACGGGGAATGAAAAGCGCGCGTATGTCTCGATATGTACGAGAGAGGAGCGCTTTTCACACGCCAAGGTTATTATTACTCGCGAAAGCCCCGAGGCGTTTTAACACTCGGTGTTACATTACCCCGCGCGTACGTGAGGATTACGCGGTCGTGCGTGGTCTCCTTATACGTGCATATACCACGAGAATCGAGGCTCCTCGGGGCGTGCGAGCAAAAGTTATAGTGAAATGCAACAAAAACCGAGCGACGTCAGCGTCTTTTCCCGGTTTCGTCGTGTTCAACGACGCCCTCGCGTTGTCCGCGCCTTTATTTTCACGACCGCGAACCTACGGCATAATCTATTTTCCATAACATCCCCTGCGATTTTTATTACCGACTAATAAAATCTTCGAGTCATCCTCTAGAATTCTTCCTTATTTATTTCGTATTTTTCATCGTTCTTTTATAATAATCTCGTCCTCGAGTCGTTTCGATTATCCGACATTCCGTTACTCAACTTCTCGTAAGAACAACATTTCCATCAAAATAAATTGAATGAAATTCTCATTAACGTCCTTCGTGATCGAGGAAGAGAATAATAATATATATATGTGGAAACAACGGTTCGCGGAAGAGAACGAGCGATCGTTACCGTGGGAAAAAAATGAAACGAGAAGTCGTAAAAAAAGAAAGAAGAATTCAATCGAGGGTGAAATAATCGTAATCGCGAGATTACTTTTCTCTACGCTCGCGAGTTCTCGCGATTTATATTAACCTCGAGAGTTTTCTCGTAACGAGATATTCCAGTTTGTAAAACCGTATTTCTTGATTCCGCTCGTATGATTTTTCAGCCGCTGCTAAATACAAACTAATAATACAACTATCTTGAATAAGACGAGAGGCACAACGAAGCGTTGCAGTACTGTCGAGAAGCACGACGCCGCTTTGTATAACGGTACTGACTCGTCTGGCTCTACCCCCACCCTTTTGCGACTGCTTCCGTTCGCCTTTACTTCTGATTAGTTACGTGACCCGTGCAAAGTCGGGGAGTGTTACACGCTGAATTACGCTCGGTCCCTCGGGAGAGACTTTGCATTCTCGGGATGTTGCGCACTTCACAGCTCATCTCACTCGTGAACATTACAGAAACCGTTGATATCAAAGTTTGTCTCGCTCGCTGGACTCGCGTTTGCGACGATATACGTCATATTACTTATGAAATCCTGGGCGAATTCTACGATCTTGACAAGTTTTTAAGGAGCTGGAGTCACTTGTAATGCCCGAAAAAACGCTTTTTTTTGAGATTTTATTTTGAAGACGGGTTTTATAATTTTTTGATAAATTTTTTACCATTAACTAATACATTTATATAGAACATAGAATAAAATTTTCAAGACGAAATAATAATAAATGGCTGAGATATAAGCCAGTCTGCGAGGGGTTGAAATAAAAAAGGGGTTGGCGGTGATCACTGCCTTTTGTCACTGGATCATCCCAAATCAAAAGATTTATTAGCGGGGATTATTAGTAAAGCTTATTACGCGGTCTTTGAACGAAGGATTAATACAAATTTTGATTCTTGACAAAATGGCGGATGTTCAAAGGCACTTTTTTTCGATTTAATATTTTTCATAATTTTGTTTATACACGTTCTTTGAGAAACGTTATAAAATTAATCACGAATGAGAAAAACCTTCGGAGCAAAAATCGTTGTTCTCAAAACGATAATCGTCTCGCGCGATCCATTTCTTGTAAAATCTTAAATCATTTTCTTCTCGTGGCAGGAAAAACGTTCGTGTCCCATTTTTCGAAAATTGTCATGATTTTTTTCGCGATATAGTCCGACAATAATTAGGTACAAAACTTGAGTCGAACTGAGGGTAAAAGAACGACGTAGAACGATCAACATTTCGAGCGATTACTCCAACCCCGCGTGGTCGTGCAGAGCCGTTTCCATCGGTTCGCGAACGAAAGGGAAACGGAACGTAAGAAGGGAAAGAAGTAGTTTTCTCGAAGTATAATGCCCGTCCCTCGGCCCCCCCCCGCCCCTTTGTCGTCCTCTTAAGCTTTCGGGCTTGCATTAAGCGGGTGAAGAGAGCCAGAGCCCTCGTATCACCGACGTGGATACGAAACGGTCGAGTTTCTCGAGTACCCCGAGTCCATGACGGTACTCTCCCTCGCATTCGTGTCGGTGAATGCGAGGGAGAGGAGGGAGAGGCGTATGAGGAAAACCATGATTTTACGTCGAGCTCTCGGCGTCTTCGCTATATGTAAATGTTCATCTTACCGACGGCCTATATATATATATATATATATATATATATATATATATATATATATATATATATATATATATATATATATATAGGCTCTCGGTATATATATATATATAGAGAGAGAGATATATATATACGTGTATGTAGTTTAAGGTAGGCGAAGAAGTATACTGGAGAAAAGTCAGGTCGAGAGGAAAACGACGAGAAGAATGGGAGGCACCATCAGCCAGTGTGCGTGGGTGGACGAGCGGCTTTCAGGGACGCGGATTATTACGACATTGTTCTTGCGTATAAGTTCTCCGATCGTCGTATCCGGGAGGACTTCCGTCCTCGACAAAGTGCAGGCAACTACTGAACTACAACGAGGTCGATTGTTCGTAAACCTCGTGACATGGTCCATCGTTATATTTTTTGCGAAACAAATTTCGACTTTATTATTATTATTATTATTGTGATTATTGCTGTTTTTTTTTTTTACTAAAGTGGTCACAAAAATTGACAAAAATACGAATAATATTTTGAAAAAATACCGACCGACGGTGACGAACTAAAATTGCAACTAATTTTTTAAGATTAAAAAAAAAAGCAATTCGATCGAATCGCAGTAGATCGATGATGACTAGAAGGTATTGAGATCTTTTGGAGGGAAATAGTTTGAACGTTTTTCGAGTTAAAAGCGACGTTGAAAATGATGGAATGGTTTTCACGTTTCGTAGATTGGTCGATGGTTGCTGAACTACGAGAGAGGTGTTGACGCGATTCTGGTCAGGATCGAGTATGCAGGAGGGAGGGTGTCGATGTGTTACTGTACAACGGGCTAGCCGGATCGTCCATCAAATTGATAGGAGAGAACGAGAGAGCCACGTCAGCTAAGGGAATGATAAGCCCCGGGCCGGCACCGGCTTCTAGCCATCTTCTTTCACGCCTCTCCTATATATCTATATACGTTATTAACGTCTAGGCGCGTTGGTTGCTGATCAAAGCAAGGCGCGAACACATCAACGTGGCCTCCTTCGACCTCTCGCGATACGCAGGTGTTCATCCTACCATTTCTACCAACGTTTATCGCACGTCGGATTTTTCTCTTTTCTTCTTTTTCTTCTTTCTCCTCTCCCTTGGTAATAGTTTGATGTATTACAACGTTCTTCCCACGTATCATACCTTCGCGTTTTTCATTTTTTATGTAAAAAGGATTGCATTGTGTTGAGCTGATCGATAGAATTCCATTCATCGCTATTTTTCATTCGACGAGAATTTCAACACGAGACTCGTCGTGTTTTTATCTTCAATTAATATTTAATTGATAAATAAAAGAAAGTGAGAGATTGGAAAATATTGATTTTGTTTTTCAAGACAAAGAATCATAGTTTTTGCAACCTTTTGTTATTTTTCACGAATCCTAGGTTCCTTTAACGCGTCGTCGTATCGGAGTCCAGGTAAACTCGGCCAACGATCGTTTACGGAATATATATTCGCGTTTAGAGATCGATCGTGACGCGTATAAGGCAACGAGAGGGACGGTCCGGTATCATCAATCGCTTTCTCGTCGTTGTCGTCGTTACACTTTGGGAAAGTCTCTCGATTCATAATGATGCGTAGGAGTTGATAAAGACGGTGTCAGCGATGAGAGAGAGAGAGAGAGAGAGGGAGAGAGCACGAGGAGGCTGCTTCGAGCCGATTTAACGTTCGAGTCTCGTAGTACCGTAAGTTTTCTCGTCGTCGTGAGTCTTTTAAGTATACATAGGTAAAGTGGTAAGAGAGTAAGTACGGCGAACCTCTTGGGTTCACCGAGTGATCCCACGTGGGGATAACGCGACGTAGTACTACCGCGTCTAGTTTCAACAGTATATATACGAGAGACTCCATCCTCGGTACGTTCCTCGTGTGTATCTTCGTGCGAGAGACACTCCAGGTACGATTCTCTTGGGGGAATTTTCTCTCCTGGCCCCATTGTTACTTTGATCACTCGACCGAGAACTATGGGGGTGGGCGTTTCTCGCCATTGCTCGCGCGGAAGTTACGAGAAAGATCGAGTTTCTTCGAGTCGACGGTTTGTAAACGCGACACGGACAAAACGTTCTCTCATCGATCATGTACCTACTTTTTGTTTTCGTCTCGACACGTGTGACTCGTGAAAATCGAAGGAAAAGAAAAAAGAAAAAATTAAATACAAGAATTCTACAAGTTCTTTGAGAGTAATTACGATGGATTTTAATTCGAGATAATTAAAAGCGATAAAGTTTGTTCGTTTTTTTTATTTTAATATCGAGGCGATATAACGAGAGTGATTAAGTTTACGACGAGACACGTTTCGAGGATTGATTATTCGTGGGAATTGTGAATCGTCGAAGGAATTAATTAGCGGGGAGAATTGATTTTGGTCGAGATTTAAAAGATTGTTTAATCGGGGTCGCGGATATTAAGCACGGGTAAAAGTCTCGTCTCATTTCCCAGAGCAGAAATGGCGAAGTGGTAACAGACGATAAGAGAGGACGAACTCGAGCCTCATAATTAAATACTCGTCGAGTGCGAGCGGGCTCTCGCGACTAATTACACCGAGGAAGCGATAATGTCGTTAGATACCTCGTTGTCGGATAAACCACGAGACGACAACCCGACGATGATATTACACGGTTTAATCTCGGTCGGGCGCAACCTTTCGATGAAATCGAATTTATCAGGGCGGCTGCGATTCTTGGAATTAACAACTACGATAATAATTAATAATAATACATTTTTTGAAAAATTAATTTCTATTCTATAAAAAAAAGGTTAATTAATCGCTCCGTACAATTAACGTAGAATTTTGACTCGATGATCGAAGAATTCTTTCCTCCAATTTACCGATAATTATTTACGCTTTTACTCACCAAATGTGGAACGATCAATTAAACGAAGAAATCATTGAGACTCACCTGGAACAGACAAAAAAAAGAGAAATTTATTCCCGGGTCTTGGCAATATATATATAATAATTATGTCGTTAAACGAGATATTTATGTTTTATTAGAGAAAATTGCATCGAGTCGTTAATAATCGAGATCGCGACAAGAGTCATCGCGAGATATTTAGTATCGACGAACGGCGATGAGCGAATAAGAAACAAGAGGAAAAAATAAATGAAAATAAAGTTGAAGAGAAGAACATCTCGACCCCGTCAACGTCGTTCACCGCAAGATATTATTTTCATCGAGTCTCTCGCATTCATCGCTGGAGAAAAACTTCGCTAATTAAGAAATCGTCTTTTACGAGGGGAAAAGAGAAATATGTGTACAAAAGTAGCTCGGGCTTTTCTAACGAGCGTGCATTGCCTTCTGCACTTTGTAACGGTCTCGGGCTCGTAATACAGTTATGAAAGGAAGTTTTTGTCGAGACGGTATTTCTCGTATCGAGACGAATAAAATAATTCCCAAGAAATATACGAATAATCGAGAAAATCAAGTAAGTAGAAATTTCATTTGAAAAAAATAAATAAATAAAACAAAATTGCGTATTCGATGAGAAAAATTCGATATTAAATTTGATAAATTCGAAGAACCGATGATACGCGATATTTATACATAAGTTCTCGACTACGAACGATAACGATTTTTTCTACGAACCCTCGATATCTTTCACTCGTACGCAGCTTTATCGTATCAACGAAAAAATGAATACGACCCTGTGTGTGTCTCGAAAATTTATTCGAGCGTATTTTGCGCAAAACCGGGTCGGCTCGAGTTCGAGAAAGAAGCCAATATATTTATATATATAAATAACGAGAGCGAGGAATATAGAAAAAAGGAAAATATATAAATATATACACATATAATACGACTGCATACGTCAAGTATAAGCCGTGAAGTGTACACAAGATGAATACGAGCGTATTGGATTTTCAGGAAGATTGGCTCTTCTGGGACTGCGCATAGAGAGATGTATTTCCAATAGAAAAAGATCATCCCTTCTAGCCGACGTTACGATGTTTTGCCCCTTTCGATCTTTTCCATCTCGACGATCGGACCGAAACGCGCAGTGTAAGAGCCGGAAGGTGGAGTTGGAAAGGGAGATCGGGAAAAATCGTGTATGAAAAGCGAGAGGGACCATTGGGGGCTCGAATTTCCCAGTCTGGGGTTAAGCGAAGCGAGGAATTAATAACGATGATACACAACATCTATATACATAAATATATATATATATATATTTACACAAAAATATAGATTCATGACGCTCGTTAATTGGGAAATACATATCGTTACGTATAACACGCTTCGATACTTGTCTCTCACGGTTTTGTCGCGAGAACGTAAATTTCGCTAGCTTTTATTTATTCATAAATATAATAAATATATATGTGAATAAATAGAATAAACCGAAATGCGCGATAAAAATAAATATCGAAGCTCTCAAAACTGCGTCGAAATCCAGAAATCCGAATAACTCGATCCCTGATTAATGCGAATTATCCAATCAGAATTCTACAAAATAAAAAAAAAAAATAAAACTAATAATGAATCAATATTACAAAAAAGAATAAAAATCGCGATATTAAAGAGGGTGGATGATATTCGCGTCGAGGCGATACACGAGATATTTCAAATAATGATTCGAATATTATCGTTACTATTATTATTGTATGCTTTTGACTCGGTTCGTTTCAATCCATCGTATTTTCCGAGGCGATGTATCACGCGATGCTTTGAAATGTCGAGACCATGATAAAACTATATATATATGTATGTACACACATATATATATGTATGTGTGTATTTCTTCATACACGAAGTACGCATACCTATAGTCAATTCACCTCGGTAGATTGGACGCCATTTTTTTTTTATAACTACCCGGCGAATTCGCGCGGGTTCATATTTGCATGACTGGTAAAATCAAGTTGAGAAGCATGAGGAAAGATGGTGGGGTAGAGACCTTTATCGAGAGATTTCTGTTTGCGATGTTCCATCGCTCGGTCTCTATCTCTTGTTTGTTTTCCCTGGCGAGGACCCCGGGGGGCTTTTTCGTACATCGACGGTACGCCCTCACCGATGCCGGAAGATCCGAAGAAACCATCGTACGATACGGCTCGTACGCTCGGGTTTACGTTCACGGTATAAAGGAAGCGCGTGTGGCGGCGCGCGTGGCAACCTTTGGAACTACGACGTCGAGAGACCGGACGAGTTCGTCGAACTATATCGACGCTTTTCACACGAACAAAAATCCCCCTTCTGCTCTTCAATAATATCGGAAAAGTTACATTTTTATTAGCAAAAACTGTCAGACTACGTTGTTTTGTTGTTGTTTAAAAAAAAAAACAAAAAGAAAAGAAAATCGATAATTATCGTTAAATTTACAACGATTTTACGACGGAGGTAAAATAAACGTTGAAAAGGGACGAATCGACGCTCGCGTCTGTCCGACGACGGGGTTATATCTCACCCGTTAAGAAAGAACGGAAATATATCGAAATCCTGTCATCCTCCTTCACCGTTCCGGATTGGCTCCTGTCTACGTTATTTCGCGATTCGATATATCGATTCTTGCCAACCGAGGCTAGGAGAGAGGGAGGGACAGTCATGTACCTCGGTAAAATAGGGACGAAGTGCAAACGACCCCGTGGCAGAAGATGGCGGGCGGAGTTAGCGATACGCGAATCGAGCAACGCGGGAAGTTTAATCGTCTTTTGTATGGTCTAGGAAGTGACGACAGTGCCTGCTCATCGGGCCTTCTTGCTTCCCTATTTTCGCGGGAAGAACGCGGCTAGGGCTTTATCGAGAATCGATGGAACGCCGTCTATGCGACTCGACAAAGAGAGCACACCTGGTGTATAACGTTTGCCGGGGGATAGCCAAAGCCGCGGGCATGTTTGTATTTAGATACATATATATATATATATGATATATAGATAGATGGAAATATATTATACAGGCGAACACAGGTCGACAAAAAGAGGATAACGTTATTCCCAGGAGGCAGGAAATTGTGTCGCGGTATAACGACACCGTCTCAAGTCGTAACTAGTCCGTCTCCTTCTCTCTCTCTCTCTCTCTTACTTGCTCCTAGCCATTTTAATAGAACGTATTATAGAGCATAAATACGAAATACGAGAGGTTGAAGGATATTGAGTAGTAAATTTGACCAACGAACGTAAAATTATGAAAATCAAGAAGAAATGGAATTAAATCAAACATGGTGACTTCTTTATCATCGATATTGATCGTATCATCTAAAAGCGACCAAAAGATCGAAAATTCTTAGTCGTAGTTTGAAAAAAGATCTTACGACGTGATAATTATTCGAACGACCTCAAAGTACGAAGAGGGTTGAAAAATATTCAATAATTATGATGATTCGAGGTGTTGAGCAATCGCATTATCGTAACTATCATCCCCTTATGGCGTAACTGTAGAAAATGGGAGACACGGATCGGTGTAAGGTGTTGCGAGAAAACGTTACAGAAACAGCTTTCCACCTGGTCCACTCGATAGGAATAACCGTCGTACAATAATGTGTACCTTAAATCCACCGGCGAAACTCACTCCGCACACCATGTGAAAACGGTTAACTCCACCGTTACGGCATTAGACGAGTGTATATACGAGGTCGAAGAACCTTAGCCAACGATCTGCGAAGGTTTAGCTCCGTAAGGTAGAAGTTCGCGAAAAGGGGTGACTGTACAGGGTGCACCCCTATTCGAGACCCAGAAGAACTTATCGTCGTAAGGTCCTTGCGGTAAAGTAAAATACACACACTTTGGTCCTGAGCAAATTCACATCCTCGAGATTTTAACGTACGTTCGCGATGTATTAGTCGATACAATTTTCATCCCTCTCGAACCTTACTCGTTCTCTAAATCCACAAAAATCCGTATTTTCTTCATCGAAGAAAATTTGACAATCTTCGTAACATTTGAAAAGAAATTTCATAAAAATTCCACCATTCTCATTACTGAATGAATAAAATTAATATAAATTATCAAGATAATTTTCAATAAATATTTCTAAATATAGGTAAATCGTTCGACGTCCCCATAACGCGTCTCGCGAGACAGACGCGTTATACTTTAACACGCTCGTTACCTCGACGAAGTAAGCTTTTTGAAGGTAGTAAGAAAACAGAATCTCGAGGCTATTGGCTTGTAGAAAGAACAAGGAAGAGACGATAGGGACGAGGGACGAAGGAGAGATCTCCTCGAGCCTTCGTATCTTTCGCCTGGGGTTGTTACGGATTTCGCGACGGTCGTGTTTCGAGCGCAACGCTCACATACACAAATAATCTTCAGTCGCGAAACTCCTACCCCATGTTGTATATCGAGCCAGTTACCTCGTCGTTATACTCCCTCAGGTATTCTACCCTCCCACCTCCTCTTTGCGAAGCTCGTAAAACCGATCATCGTTAATACCGAATACGTCGTGATCGTTAGTTTCAATGGTATAACTGTGATACGTACCGAGTATGTATATTATATATATATATATATTCAGTCGTCCGAAGAGATTTCGGCGCGACGCGAGAGCAATTCGCGGCGTGCGCGCTACGATACCGGGGGGTTTTCTAGTCGGCTCGCGCGACACGATAATGTCGGCTCTCTCTCGGTTTTACCTCGCTCATTCACATCCGTTTCGCGTCGTTTCGTGGCATACGCGAAAATCCGAATCAACGATAGCGCGGATTCGCATAACGCGAAAAGGGCGTAATAAAAAGTTACGATCGTTTTTTTTCTCTCTCTCTCTCTCTCTCTGTGTTTCTGTCTCTGTCTCTGTCGTATTACGGAACTTTCGAGAAGATAATAGATAAAGACTTTTAGGGTATATTTTCTTCTTTCTTTTCGTTTATGTTCGTTGGAAGAATCTCCGGTTATTATCGTATTTCGAAAACGTTTTGGTAGAAAACAAATTGAATTTTACAGATTTTTTTTTATGGAGAAAAAAATAAGATGGCGGTTTTTGAAATTTAAGTTTGTTGGGAATTTTTCGTATACGTATTTGTAAAAACGATGAAATAAATTTTAATCGAATTTTGTGAAAAAGTTGTTTTCGCACACAGAATTGTAAGATATTTTTGGTGCTATGTACGAGACCGAGGCAAACGCGAGATTTGTTGAATATGCGCGTATATTTACCTCGGGCTTTGAGGAAAAGAGGCCACGAAATCGAGTTCACCCCCATCCGTCGAACTCGACATAGGGGAGGACGAGAGAGATAGAAAAAGAGAGAGCTAGAGGCAGCGATTGATAAAGCCACGAGTAAACCGATATCTACGTCCAGCAGCCTCGCGATGTTTGCGTATAGTGTCGGTTATTTTTTGTTCGTTCGTTTTATTGTTTTATTTTTATTTTATTATCTGCTTTTTTTGTATTTTATTTTCACTGTACCGTCGCGCGGTTGGAGAATTATTGGTCGGCACATTCGGGAAATTTGTCAAAGAGCGATTTATTCGCTCGGATCTGTCATACATGGGGTAGTATAGTCCATAGGGGTTGGAACGATACATACACATAAATACATAAATACATATCTATGTATTTATATAAAAGGACAGAAGAGCAAGCGGAGAAAGAATCGACGAGAGGTCCGAGAGGATCGCGGGAACCCGAGGGAATTTCACCCTCTCTCTCTCTCTCTCTCTCTCTCTCTCTCTCTCTCGGGGAGGTCGGATCTCACCGGGTCGTATCAATTTGCCAATCAGTCGAGTTTGTACTTTTCAGTATCGCGTTATAGCGTCCGTAGAAGAGAATCGAAGGGGGAAGGTAGAAACCAAGCGCGAGATAAAGTCAGAGAAGCAGAGCGTATAAGCACCGTCTGTACAACCCCTCGCCCCCTCGATTCTTCGGCTTTTATATTTCTTTCCGATTTCTTTTGACTGAGAGATCTGTGATACCAAACCGCCGGGAAAATTCAATCCTATTTTTCGCTTCGTTTCATTTACCGCTTCGAAGCGATATCGCGGAATAAAATAAAAGAGTCGATAGAGAAGAAAAAGAAAAACAAAAAGAAACATCCGCGAAACGGTTATAGACGCGAGAGAGAGAGAGAGAGAAAGACGAGTCGCTCTCGATTTTAATACACGGGAAATGCGATTTTCGTAAATCTCCGAAAAGTAAATAAATATGTTCTTTCGAATTTTGCCAACGGTGATATATATATGCGAAGAGACGATGTACACGGGTGATATAAAACCGGAATTGCGAAGCACCGTGTGCGCGCGACTAAATTTGGCTGAATGAAAAGCTTCGCCATTTTTTGAGGGAACCTTTTCGTAATGAATTAATTCGCGTTTCTTTCCGTTTTTTTTTCTTCCTCGCTCTCCGCTCTTCGTTCGCTCGAATACAGCACGTGTTCCAACGGGCAGCTTCTCTATGCCGTTTTTTCGGGGTGCCTACAACGAGATGAACGCGAGACTAACGGACGCGGCTGAGGATTTTCCACGAAATAAAGAGCATAAATCTCGACGTTCTTCGGACCAAGCCGCGGGGATAATGTAGTTTTTTCGTTCTTTTCTATCTCGTCTCGCGTGAGGCGGCCGGGCACGCCCGGGAATATTTCCCGCTAGCTATATCACGACTATAACGACGTTAGTAGCGAAGAAATTTCGAGCAGCTGTGCCCTCTCACATATCAAACGCGAAGATAAAAAAAAGACGAGAACAAAAAAAAAAAAGAACAAAAAAAGAATAAACGGTACGCATAAAAATCATGAAAACGTCGATGCTTGGGTGTTTTTTTCTATATTTTTTTTACAACGCGTATTTTCCATTGTTTCGTCATTTTTTCTCTCCCATGGGCGATGATTCTACGGGCCGTGAGAAACATTCGCGTTAACATTGTTCCGCGCGTTACGCGTTGTCTCTTCGAAACGAGAATTTTTGTGCATCAACGACGAAATATTCGTTCGCTGTTTTTTTTCTTCTTTTTATTCAACAGCGTTTATACCATGGACTCGATATTTTCGTCGAGTTCACGACGGTTCTTTGACATTTTTTTTCTCTAAGTATCGTAAGCCTTATCTGTGTATTGTCGTATAGGTCAGTTACCTCGCGGATCGATATTTCGCTTCTACGACACGATAACAGGTATAGAAAACTTGAGAAATATATATAGACGGTTTACGATGGATTTGTACGGTTTGCAACGGTCTGTTCTCTCCCTTTTACATTTGTACACATACCTCGTTGCAAGCAGCTCGGTGTACATTATACGTATAAACTCGATACGATATATATATATATATATATATATATATATATATATATATATATATATATATATATATATAGAGAGAGAGAGAGAGAAAAGAGGTTTTCCGCTTCGATAGAAACGAATCACGCGGGGTAAAACGAAACGTGGAAAACTTCGTCGTGTAAACGTACGTTTCAGCCACGGATAATATAAATGTCATGGATTTACATCCCCTTCTGGTTCGTGTTATAGAGCATACGTAGGAATATACTCGATACTGTCGAAGGAGGTATCTCGTTTCACTCGCTGACGGTGTAAAGACACGTATTCACCCTCAACGCGTGTATAATTTTTTTTTCCATGCTTATTTTTTTTCCTACTTTCGTAGAATCTTATTTTATCATTAATATTCGATATTTCGCCACTGTCGTTATCCCAAGGGTGGTTTACGAATTACGCGAATTATTTGTCTCTGGCATTTTCAACGACCACGTCTGTCTCGAAACTACCCTCGGGACGCGTAAAATATCGCTGGTGGAGGGGTGACAGACAGACGGGAAAATAAATTTCTAATATCTCGCGTCGTCTCGTTATTATCACATTGGAACAAAATTTATGATTTTTCGATAAACCTTTCTAACCTTATTTCAATCGATGATGAAAAATCCTCGTGTAACCCATTCGATATTATCCCCTATATACGTCTAAATCGTAAAAACGTACACCGCGCGATTCACTCTTAAAACCACGTGTCGTCCACTCACACGACCATTTTATTATTCACACAATTTTTCATATTTTCGTCGTATCAAAACACCCTCCAAGTAAATTACACTCACACACACGCGCACTTTCATAAACTCGTTTACGAAAGTAAAATATGACGTCGTAAGCGCGTCGTCATTATCGTTCGCGAGGACTTTATCATCGTCGATGAGAAGTTCGTTGACTTCGTTGAAGTTTGTCAAAATAATAATGTTTCGTACGATTGAGTCGAGGGATGCCGTGCGAGGTACCGACAGGAGACACCAGGCTACCGCGGTAGCACGTATAATACTAGATATACGTTACGTTTCGAGAAAATTGTATATGCCAACGGCGACGATAGAACGACACGTATATATTTATATATATATATATATATATATATATATATATGTATAAATATATATAGATATAGGCGTACCTATTTTACTACTCCCAGCTCGAATCATCCGACGTATAGCAACGCTCTCTGAGTCACGAGAGTGACACAAGACGTGTGCGAGAAGCGCCGCGAGAGCGAGAACCCATCGCGCCCGTCATGTGATTACGAATGCGAAGTCGACGAAGGCCTGACTCGCGCGGAATACCGATAGACCGTTCCTTTTTTTCACGTTTTGTACCGTATATAGCGTTATATAGCGATGGTATTATGCATCGGCGAACGGACTGCTCGATTCGAACTCGTCGCGACTATCGGTCGGCCCCCAAGGCTCTTTACGACGAAGGACGATATACCTCCGCGATTCTAGCCCCACCTCCCTCTACTCGTCTCGTATTTAAACGCGATTTATCTTTCGTTTTTCGACAATTCGTTCTATTATTTTGTCACGAGGAAATCCAATTTTGACATTCGTATAAATAGAATCTGAGAATGGGAGAAATTTTATGATTCTTGCTTATCAGCTTATCTTTGTGATCTTTGCTTGTATTTCCGGCACGAGGATTTTATGTTGTTACTTGTTTTTATTTTGTATTGGAATATTGATACGCGATTTGGATTTGACCTTGTTGGATTGTTTTCGTTAATCAATGATTGGATTAAAAAATTATTTTTATTGGAAATTAAAAAGTTTAATTATCCGGAGAATTATTATCAATAATACAAATTGGATCGAGACGTTATTTTTGTTAATAGAAAAGTAAGAATTCGAGGAAAAATTGAATTTCGACCGAGAATAAAAATTGTTTAATTTGTATCGTAAATTTTTCAATTTACTGTTCAATTAATTTCAATGGCGTTCATTGTTGAACATTGTTCATCACGTTTTACGAGTCAATTTACGGAGTAGTTTTATGACCGGTCAGGAAAGAGCATTGAGGAATGGTAGAGCGGAAATGTAGCGCCCTGAGCAACGGCAGTGAGAGAGAGAAAGAGAGAAAGAGAGAAAGAGAGAGAGAGATTCTCGCACGACCACGAGGTACCTACAGTATATACGAAACTTAAATGGCCCGTGGCAGGAGTATACCCCAGGAGACGATTGTAACATTCCTTCGCGTTGCTCCGTTCCGAGCGTCGTGCGGTCACGTCGTCTACGAGAGTAGCCACTGTGTAAGCTATACGAGAAAGAGAAAGAGAGAGAGAGAGAGAGAGAGAGAGAGAGAGAGAGAGAGAGAGAGAGAGAGAGACGACGTACACCGGAGACCTGTCAGGCATGTTGCAGTAGCTACAAAACCGGACGACACTTGGCCGAAACTCGATACGTTTCAACGAACCTCGTCAAATCGATTCGCTAATTGAAAAATCGAATTATTCCCGTCGATCATTTCGTACGATCGTCATAATAGCATAATTAAATAAAGGACGAAGAAACTTTCCGTATCGGCATTGATTTCATGATCGATCGAAAGAAAAAAGGAAAGAAAAAAGGACGAATAAAACATAAATCTCGGTAGACTGTTAGTATTTACAGCTCGGGAGTGACTTTACTGACGAAGTTAACGAGCCGTGGAACTTTTCTCTCCGATTTCACTTCGACATACCATTCGCAGCCGATGACTGGCCGGCTCATTGAGTCAGTCGAGAATCACGAGGCGACCGGCCGGTATTATATTATATCGAGTCATGCCGTAACAGGAATTCGAGTCTATAGAGAATGCGCCTTCTCGTCCATATCTTTGCCTCGATCCATTCATGAAAATCCGACCGAGAGATACAAATTTCCTCGTGAATCATCGAATCGATTTTTATTCTTTCATTTAATCGATAATCGATTGATCATCGTCTATTTAATATCGATCGAAGATACGATTTTATCGTACGAAGTACCCGACTCTTCGTCCTCGAACCGTCGTTTCTCGAAAAGGTTATCTGTAACGACTGTTCGATGAAACGAGGTCGGTATCAACGATCGTCGGAAAATCGTCGAACTGGGTCAATATCGTCGTTCGAAAACTAGCGACGCCTGTATTTCGAAAAATACGCGTAGACGATCGAAAATCATGAAAACAAAAACAACAAAAATAAATCATATCTTTTCGACAAAGGCGTCGAGCGATCCGCTCGTTCGCATTTTGACCGTCGAGGAGTTTTTGAAAAAGCGCGATATACTCGGGATAAAAATGTATGCGCACGTTTCTATCGTGAACCGCTACGACCTCCCGAGGGTAGAAATCGCACACAACGATTCGAAGCTCTGCAGCTTTATTGTATTTTTTCGTATAGGTCGATTTTTCTTCCTTTCCTTTTTTTCTTGGCCTAAAAACTCGTAAAAAGCTCGAATGACCGTGAGATAAAGCAGCCCTCCCACCTCTTCCTCCATATACCTTATGTAAGATGCGCTCCTGTGTGTCGTACGTGCCTTTCGTCTTCATAAGTTCGACTCTCCGCACGTAACAGGGGCACTATAAAATCACCTTTCGGGAAGAACGAGGCACGAGAACGAAACAACAACAAAATATTTATCTTCTCCGGTTGTTGCGCGGTAAAAAGTTTTTCCTGTCTACTTTGTTTTCTCGCGTTGCTTCGCACGTACCCTTATACGAGCCTCGGTATCGGGAACCAACGTGGTCGAAATACCCGGCGACGTTGCGAAAATCGCGAAGATACCACGATTTCACGAAGACGAGGCATAAAAACGGATTCGCATTTTTCTTTTTCAAAAGAAATGGCAAATGGCGTGAAAAAAAAGAAACGAGAACTTTGAATAAAATTCCAACTCCCGCCCGGAGTCGCGTTCGAGGAAAATAAAAACGTATCGTTCGCTCGAAAACAATCTCCTCGTTTATCCCTTGTCTCATTCTCGTCTCTATTTATAATCTACCCGTTACAGGAACGAGATAATAATCGTATCTCGAAGATTCATCTTGGAAAAGAAACAAGAAAGAAACAAAAAAAAAAAGGAAAAAAAAAAATTTTGCGAGAACCACGCGGACGGTAATTGAAGAAGCTCGGTGTGTCCTTGTATCATTATACGCCACGCTGTATCGTCGAGCCGATGGAAAAATGCTCGAAGATTAATGAGGAACGACGTCGTTGCACCCCTGGGAGTGTCTCGGGGACGGCGAAAAAAAAAAGAAAAAAGAAGAAAAAGACGCAAGAAAAAAAAAGAAGGAAACGTCCAGGTGCGCTCTCTTGCGCTCGTTGTACCGGGCGCGCGAGGGATTCACCCCCGGGACTACCACGAGTCGTGATACCTTAGTCTTCGTAGCATGTCCTTTTTTTTTTTATCTCTCTGGCTCGTTCAACCCCCGCCTGCCAACCGTCTAGCGCGCGAGTCTCGAAGTGAGACCGACAAGTTTAATTGAGTCTGGGGAATCCATTTTGCACACGTTTTCGTTTTTTTTCCCCCTCTACTTCGTCCCTTAGTCGCTCGCTCGCCCTTCTTCCATATCCGTACACCGTGACGAGCCGCGAATTCTCCGCGAAAGTTTTACGACCGAGAGCTACACGGTGGGTACAGTATAATACTACGAGGACGTCTAAGTGTGCAAAAGTTTTTCCTCCTTCGCCGACTTCCGGACGATTCGTATTTTCGTATTTTTTTTTTTTTTTTTTTTAATTTTCCTTGTTATTTTTTTTCTTCTTTTTGTCCCCTCTCTTATTCTCGTCGACCATCGCTAAAGTAGCCGAGAAGATTGAAACGTCGAGGAGCGATTCGACTTCATCCATCCTGGGGGAATAATAACTCGACGCAAATCCGTCGTAAAAAAGAAAAAGAAAAACACGAGCCGTTTAAATGTATGAATAAGTGGTATATATATAATGGTCGGATTTTCGATGCTGAGAGGGTTGCTCGAAGATGGGAATTTCCGGTATCGTTTGCATTTCTCGAACTTTGTTAAAGTTGGTCGAATGACATTAATTATAACGGAGATAAATTGTTAAAATTTGTATAAAAATATATATATATATATATATATTAACGAATGTAGAATTTTTTCATACAGAACGTACGTCTGAAAACTTTTCATCCCCATTGTCATTTCCGTATAAACGTTTGAATTCACACGGTCACTTTTACCCATCACAGTTTCTTCGTCCTAATTCCCAAAAGTTTATATCTTACGGTCCTGAAGAGCGAGAGAGAGAGAGAGAGAGGAAAATAAAACGAGACAAAGAGAGAGAGAGCGAGTTTTGAAAGTTTCCCGACGGAAAGTATCGTAGGACGTACACTTCCTTCCGAACAGAGCAGCTACATGACACGAAGAGATCTCGTTTAAAGGACTGCGGGGATCATAGACTTGTAAGACGATGAACAGAAAAGGCAAAAACTTGTTTCGCGCTACTTGCTCGATCACGGGTCTGAGGTTCGGGGGGTTGGTAGTTCGAGGTACTTCCTAGTTTTAGTAGCGATGCACCCCTATATAGATATATTTATACCTGTGGTATAAAATCATTGGCGCGTTTCCACACCTATACACGTTTGGAGGGAATTTCAGACTCGAAGTAAAACCGCGTTCCTTGACGAGGACGGAGACGCTGTTTTCTCGTGTCTACCGAGGCTTTTCCCAATTTTCTGTATACAGCATAAGCAAAAGAGGGAGAGAGAAAGTCTGAGAGAGAGAGAGAGAGGGAAAGAGGACGTAGTGGAAAACGAGGAAGGGGCGTAAACGCGACGAGAGAGTCGAGCACAGGCCGAGACAAGAATGTTCCAAAAGCTCCGAAGCATCGCCAGGGGTTCGAGGCTACGTACACTCTAACCTCACCCTCTCGCGATCCTACGACTCCTGGCGCGCCAAAGTTTAGCCAATCGGCTTACCGATAATTGAATAGGTATTTTGTGAGCGAGCCATCCATGGAGCTCGCAGCTGAGGCAAAGTATGTACGTATTTACGATAGTTTATCGACGTCGATATTTATATAAGTGCAAGAGATAATCACTAGCATAAACTTAATCGATCGTTTACAATTGAATATGATTCGAATAAGAGAATTAATATTTTGTATAAAACAAAATAATCGATATGTTAATTAGTGATCGAATTAACGACTGTTTAATGAGAAAATATTATTAGACGATCAATCACAATTATCAGTTGTATTATTGGAATAATCGTTGAATTGAAAATTCACAATTTTACATTTTATCCGTATAATTTTTTAAAATATTTATCAATAATTTATACCATTCGATGATAAGATTGATAAGAATTTAAATACCGTAGTCTCCATAAGGGAACATTAATCGAGGTGTCGCGAGTCGTATGACAAAATAGGTGTTTTCTTTTTAAGCATAATTTGTAAAAAAAAATCGTTTTTTTTCCCTCGTGTTTCTACGTCTCAATTTTCCTCGTTGAGACTCCCGTGGTATGCAATATCTCGCGACGAGAGATCTACCGCCGTTATCCCCTTTGCATCTTAACAACCTACTCGCGTTCCTCGTCACCCTGTTCTTTGCATAATTTCACGTTCCTTAATGAAGTGTGCCGAGAAGCTTTACAACGGTGGAAAAGGTTTTCTTGCTCTACCCGAGAGCGCACACCCGGGACTCTGTTTAACCATACCAAGAGGGAAGTAGACGAAGACCAGTGAGACCGAGAGAATGTTAAGCTCGAGCAGCTTGTGAGAGGGTTAAATCATTACTGGACCGTAACGAATATTTGAATTTAATTCGTGCGTTGAAATTCAAATTTTTATGTTCGTATCAATAATAAAAAAACAATGTTTGCATTATTTCGATTTATTTTTCAAGTATTTATTTATTTATTTTGTAACGTGTTTTTTGTTGTTGCTCTTTTCCAACTGTTGGAGTAAAATTTGCGTAAAACCAGAAGGCGGGTAAAATTAGAAATAAAACGCGAGCCGCGAAGTGCCTCTGGCATTCTTATCACCACGTGACGATCGTCGTTGGCGCGGGGATTGACGTAATGCCACATTACGTCTGTAAGGACGCACGTGTCCTTGGCGCCAGAGACAATGTACTTATCGTTTCGTTATCGAGCGCATATGCAATGGATTATTGTCAAGTCACGTTAGCAGCTTCCGTCCTCGTTATATTACCATTACGTATTAACTACGATCGTATGCGAGCAATTTGTAGGTCTCGGTGGTGACGGTTGAATTGCGCAGAATCTTCACGATTCTCGTTTTCATTAAAATTCGTATAAGATAACAGAGGGCTGAAAATCCATATGGATTTTTAGCCCAATATAACTTCGAACGGTGCTTCTAGAAATGACAATTTCCCGCAGTCGAGTGAATTAACCTCGTTCCCGAGTTTTTAGGGAAATTGAAGTCAAAAATCGAAAAACGAAAAAATATATTTTCACAATTTTTATAGAATAATTGTTAAAAAAATCGGTATAAGAATATATGATTCGTGTTGTACGGCAAATTTCCCATTTCGCAATTTAGCTATAAAGTACGTTTTTGAGGAAAATAAAATTTAGTCCTCTCGACCTACCTCAAGTTCCGGAAATGTTTTCTTCCTAAAAGACTTTCTTAAAGTTTTGCCGAATCAAAAATTTCTCGCACAACACGAATACGATACCCTCGTTCTCAATTTTAACGAAATACCCGTAAAAAACATGAACAAATTTTAATTACCCTCATTTTCGTTTCATTTGATGATTCAACAGATTACTTCACTGTTAATAAATTTCTGTGCAAAAAATCTTCTATCCGATTACGTATGCCTGTTTCCTGTGTGATCATGGTTAGAAATCACCCTGGTTCGTGCCAAGAAGCTGCACCGATTACCCTAGGCGATTTCGTAAAAGTTTTCGAGAAGTTTAACGATGGATCGACCTCTCTCGCAATGGTTCTCTCGGTCCCCGAAGACCATGCAACGTCTCTATATATATGCAGTTGTCGTATTCGACAAGGAAAAGGGTCACGTTACACACATAAACCGACCCCAACACACACCCACGAGATGTAGCAATATATACCTATAAGCAAGAAAACGATAGCGCTGAAATAGCTGTTGGTCGAAGATGGGAGACTCGTTAGTTAAAGCCGAGGAACGGAAAGTAGATCGTACAATTTGTATCCGGACAGCGGAACCGATAAGTCTTTCTCCGTTCGCTGCTCGTAGTGTGGCAAACTCTATTTCTCGAAGGCTTTATTGTCCTACGATCTTCTATAGGTATTTCGATCTATGTACAAACGGCACGTGACTACGCAAGAGAGCTGACTCGACCGTCTCGCGTTCTAGGGAGGTTGGAGCGAGACATCTCGAGTAGGTACCCCTCTCCCTTTTATCCTTTATTCCATCGTCTCGCCAGTCCGTCTTGGAAGAAAAATTTCCCCCTAAACTCTCGTCTCATTCTGTTGCAACGATCGTAGAAGAGAAAATCACGGGGGGGGGGGGGGGGGTATTGGCCAAAAGTAAGAAGAAAAACAATCGCTTCGATGTTTGCGAGTAACAATAATCTTTGTTCTCTTTCCCCTCGATTGTTTTCCCAATCTTTAGGGAAGTCTTTAGAGATAATGGTTTTTTCAACGAGCGAAGGATCGGCTCGAAGTTTATAATTGCTGATGGAATTCTATATTCGTCGTCGTGTAGGATTAATTACGCGGATAATGGAATTGAGATTTTGAAAGTTCGTTTTCGAGTAAACGCGATATTACGAATAGTTAGGGGATGATGGAGGACGATTTTGCACTCTGCATTGGGTCGTTAAGATCGCAGATTAGAGGAGAGTAACGAAGCTTGGATTTGAAACTTTTAGGAATTTGGATCGAACGCAAGAAAGGGATAAAATAAAAAATGTCGCGAGACATTATTAACATCGAAAAGTAAGGATCTCACGAATTTATCGCCATTTATCTCCAGACGATTTCTTCTTCGAGACTGGCAACTTTTTGTCGAGGACGAACAAATTAGATTACGATTATTTTTTTTTCACAATCATCATAATATAAATATTTCCAATTAATTACATCCTATTCTCGAAGCTGGATATTCGAACCTATGCTATTTTTTATTTCGCGTTCGAGTCGTAAATCTTCAATTCCAAAAATCTTACGATCTTGCGATTCTCGATTTTTGTAAAATTCACAATTCTCCCGTTTTCCTGTCGAGACTTGATCGAAAAAATCGAAGGTCGATCCAATCTTGATACTTAATTCGTTTCATACGCCACCTGACCTCACCGAGTGTCTCTGATAAATCTATCATCGATATATCATCTCCATTTCCCATTAAAATTGTTCAAACACTCGTCATAACCCGACGGCACGAAATTTCGGTCTTATCTATCGGCTAACACCGGGAAACGGAGCGATATATTCCATAAATTGCAGATATACTACGTACATATGCGTATATGTTATATAAGTATCAATACGTGTATATATAGGAACTAGACGACCGCGAGAGCACGTTACATAAGCGGATTGTTCTTCGAGCTCACGTGACGCCCCTACGCCTCTGACCCTGGCCTGTATTCGCGAAAGCCACACATAATATATATATATATATCATATGTGGCTATATATATATATATATATATATATATATATATCATATGTGGCCATATATATATATATAGAGCGCAAATATATATATTCACACAGTTCGTGGGTTAACTGCCACGACCGTGCCAAGAATTTCCTTCTCACCGTCGTAGCACACATGCGAACAATCACATCGCCCCCCCCCTCCCCTCCCGGCCCAACCTCGAGTATCACAAACATATACACACGTGGGCCCGTTTATAGACGATATATTTGTTCGTACACGTGTATCGTTATGTATTTCGAAACGAGACAGCACACTGAAGAGGCGTGAGTTTGGAAAATTTGAACAAACAGACACCGGAGAATATCTGCATCCAGCTTATAGTTTCGGTTGTGTTATGAATTTCGATATTATGCATATTATAAGATCGCGATGACGTCATGCAAACGGATATAGAGTGTGTGTGTTTGTGTGTGTTTGTGTGTGTGTGTAAAACACGATTTCGCACGTTACCGTTTTGTGAAAGTAGCTCGAGTTTTCGCGACAAAACGGACACCTGAGGTGCATGGTGTGGAATGAACCCTTAAGGTAGACCTTTCTTTGGGGGTGGGGCGAGGGGGTGGATTTAAATTTTATTCCTGTTTTTTCTCACGTTCTAAGTGGACTGAGCGTTTAAGTCCATTAAGAAAAGTTGTTGCAAATCGACTAGAGAACAACATACTCAAAATTCAAATTGATCCTACGTAAAGTTTATTTGTTATATAATAAACAAAATGATGAATTTTTGTTCCGTAAGATTGTTACAAAAAAGTGATTGAAGCTTCTTTGATGTCATATAAAAATGTGTGCAACATTTCTAGTGGCTTTGTCGAACAAAAAATCGAGATACTCATTGTATAATATTGCGATATTTAACACGGGCTCAGGCTGAATAAGAGATTGAAGAGATATGATTTTCGAATGAGCCCGAAAAAAGGGTTTTGTAAGGGGTGAATTTTTTTTCTCAAAATTCATGTGGTACGTTTACTTTTTTCTGTCACGCTGAATGACATATTTCATTCACTGTCGTATCCAGTCGCTGATAAATTTTGTATTTTTCCTAGAGAAATTATTCGAGAGCAAAATAATTATTTTCGCCTTTTCTTCCGTCGGTTCTTATTTGTCCTCTTTCGCAATTTGTCCGATTAGTCCACCCGGCAGGAGGATTTCTTCTCCCTTTGCCCAAAAGTCTCGCTCGTTTCCGGCTCATATTCGTCGAAAAGTTTTCGGTGCCCAATCTTCTCTCGACTCTCGCGAGAGTGGGGGCAAATATTTCTCTCTCACTCTCATTTTTCCTCGCTCGAAGAGTTATATGGAAATTCTCGTTGCACGGGAAAAGCGAGGAACGTTGCCGGAGGGAGATACAAAATTCTTACGGTATACTTTCCGCCTTCGGGACATTTCTCTGAGAATGGCGCGAGAGTCCGTGCACCGCCCGGCCGCCCGATTCCGAACGACAGGAGTTATTACGGTACTCGGCCATCGTGGTAAATGCGCATGGGGTATTAAAAAAAAATATAAAAAGACCAGAGAAAGGAAGAAAAAAAACGTCTAACTTTAATTTCTCCCTTTCCTAAATTAACTTCCCGGCAAGCATTATGCCGTCCCCATAATTTACTCCTTCTCCCTCCCTTCCTCTTTCTCCGCGACCGCGACCGCTCAAGTTTTAACTCTGAGACTTTTATTCCGTCCTTCAACGTTCGGAAAGGCCGGCTTCCCTGAAGTTCAACGATTCGAGAAAAGAATTAGGATGGCTTTATTATTCAAACGCTCGCTCGCAAATGAGAAACTCGTTATCCGATAGATTTTAGTCTTTTATACGAACTTCCTTGAAAGATGAAGGAATTTTGGTGACGGACGATCTTTTTCAAATTCAAAGTTTAAAAAATTTAATCGTACCCAAAAGTAAGGAAATTGAAATTGAAAGATTTCCTAAAAATCAAATTCCAAGTATAATATTAAATACGAGGTAGATGACCATAGTTTTTTCAAAGTTGTGTCAAAATAAAAGTGAAACAAAAAAAATTGCGGTTGACCACCTCTCCCAGGGTATCCCGGTGTGATGGCCTGTTGAGAAATGCAAAAAAAGGATTTTATTTCATCAAAATTTTATCATCACGACATAGAATATCACCTCAAGAAAATATTAGCGGTAGACAAAACAATTAAGTAAGATTTTATTTACTTTTTCATTCGTTTTCCGTGAAGTTTTTGACGTGCACTTGCACCTACACACATCGTGAAGCAAACTAATTATAAGCCAAAACAGCCCATATTTATTGGGTTATTTTGGCTTATAATTGAATCTTAAAAATTTAAGATTCAAAACGACGATGGTCGATACTTTCGAAATTCTCTTTATCGCGAAATAGCGTCTGGCTCGAATTATCGCGCACGAGAGACCTCGAACGTGCGAAACGTTCGTTAGACCGGAGTTGGACGACAGGTCAACAATGCGGAAGGATCGAAGTGTATTGGTCGTTGAGGTACGATATACGGAGTATATATATATATATATATATATATCTAGACATATACATGAATGAAATATAACGGGTCCAATTCAGCAATGCGCGAACGGTTCGCGATTCGATAAGCCCTTGATCCATCTCGGCAATTAGCTCGTCCAGTGGCTACCGCACGATTCAGCTGACCGCTCTGACCTCTCCCCTCGGATCATCCGAGCATAGTGTGGACGCCATCGAGGATCTACGTCTCTCCCTCTCGGTGGCCTTCTCACGCACTATTCGAGCCATCCGCCCACGCGAACGTACCTAGCCCTGTGACTGTATAATTAACCAGTCTTGCTAAGCGACGTATCTCTCTACACACACATCCATATATATATATATATATAGCTATACACGAACAAAGAAGAGGTAGATAGAGAACAGACCGAGGGAGTACGGTTCGGTGTAGCAATTCTGCGGTTCGGACTGTGGGATTCGTCGGATCGCTCGGCTGCTCGATCGAATTTACCCGACGACTAATTCTCGACGATCCGGCGAACGAGAGAGATAGATAGGGCGGTAGAATTTCTACTTATATATATATAAACGCAACTCGTCACCGTCTGCTGATCCTACATGGGGGGTTCAAAATTTCACGAGTTCGATACAGGTTGAACCCCACCGCGGAATTTAATCAATCTCTGCACTTGGCGTTTCGTTGAGTTTACGAGAGCCGTTGTTCCGAGTTTGGTAACGTTACGTCGAGAACAAAGAGACATTTGAAAATAATTATGCGAGAAATTGAATAGAAATTTGATTAATTAATTCAACGATTCGACGAAAAGTGAAGAATACTTATCGATACGCGAGATTTTATTGATTTTTGTTTTTATAAATTGATCTTCGTGCAGGGGGGAAAAATAAAAAGTTCGTGGACTCACCGAGAAACGTCCTCTTGGGAAACAGCCCGGGGCGTTACGGCCCCGTGTAGAGCGAGCGACGACGCGTGACGCGACTCTTGCGAATACGTCAACGTACTGTTCTCCAACGCTGAAAACGAACCATTTTGTTTGCCTGTTAAGACACCGAGAAACAGAAAACAAAAACAGACATGTGTGAGTTAACGTTGGCTTCGAGCGATCGATTCGTTGCGTGGAATGTGTTCTCTCGCTGTGTGTGTGTCTGTGTGTAATTTGTGATATTGAAATTCTGCAATAAATTCGAAACTTTGATTCCAGGTCGATGAAAAATTAAAAATTAGAAAAGCTCATGGGTTACGAGAAAATTTGGCATTCGAATTGAATTTGAATAGAAAGCGAACGGATCGTTAAACGCCGTGAATAATTTCGTCCTGCTTTATTCGCGAGACTGCTCGATCTAACTTCAACGAAGCATTTTCCGTCTCTTTGAGAATACTGCGAGAAATTCGCATTCGAAGAATAAAAAATCAACTTCCTTCTTCGTTCGCGAATATCTCGACGACTTTAATTTCTTCCGTCATCTCTCGGTTCTCTCAAAGACCACCGGGAACTAATAGCTCGGGGAGAGTATCAAAGTCTCGGGTTCTATTATTGCTGCGACTGGATACAAGTCGCGCGAGTAAAATGGCAGCAATGACATTCGTTGAAAGACCACGAGGCTCGATATACACGAAAGACGCCTTTCTCGAACCGCTAGACTCCGGAAACTATTAAAACGTGCAGTGAAGTGTGCCGAGAAGAAGCTCGGGGTGACGAAACGAGGAGAAACCGTCGAACAGTTGGAAAATCAGCTTCGTTTACGACGAAGAATGATTTTGAAAAATAATCGAAATAAAATTAACTTTGACAAAAAATTATAGGCATTTTATTGTTTTTAACGATATTTGTTAACGATTGCAATTTTGACTCGTTATAGGCCCTTGAAAATAGAAATTTTTTAATTCTTGATCGCATTGGAAGGATAAAAAAAAAGATTCGATTATCCGACGTATCGATTATTCAAATTATAGATTGTTTAATTTCCGTTTGAAATTCCCTTATGCGTTTTTCGCGATATATAAATTTAAACAAGAAGAAGGGACGGTTACAAAATTGTAAATTTAATTATTCATTCTCGTCTCGATAATTTTCATTGCAAAATTAATATTTATACGAAATTCCATCGAAATTATGATTCGTGGGGTAAACGCGCATATTTCATCGAAACACGTTCTTGCTCTCGCGGAATAAAATATTCTACCCCATTTCTGATCGTTCGCCCGTTTATTTTCGATTCTACGTTGAATTTTGGCCGTTTCTCTCGCGCGACGATTAAACGGAAGGAAGTTTGGCTTGGATCGAGTCAGAGACGTTCTCTCACCGTGGGTAAACAAAAGATAAAACGCGAGAATACGAGAGAGGGTGAGTTTCAACTGCGCGATTTCTCTCTCGGAGTTCCTTGTGAAGCGTTTATCGAGCGGAAGGCAAACCCTGGAGGCGAACGCTTGTACGGACGTTTGAGCGGCGTGGAAAGGAAAGGAGAGAAAAAAAAAAGAAAAGAGAGAAAATCGTCCAGAGAACTCGGAGGTGGACGAGAGAAACAGAAAAAGAGAGAGAGAGAGAGAGAGAGAACGGAAAATGGTTGGCGAGAATAGGCAGAGGGTGAAAACGTGACTGGACCATGCGACCGTCGACACGCGTGTGTATGCGTCCATATGTCTGACTGCATGAGTGCGTGCGTGTGTGTGTGTGTGTTTAGGCAAAATTCCATCTTTTTCAGGGATCCTTACGTGGTTGCGGCGAAACGGAGTGGTCCGAAGCCGGTGGCGGAGGTGGCAGTGTCCCTTCCGGTTTGGCTACCAGAAGCACAACTCGATCTTGAGTTGCTTTGAGCGTCGCTACCGCCTCCCCGTGAGTCACGTTCTCCAAGTTTTTGTCACCCTGTCGTGAAAAGGACAGAAAGAAGGAAAAATACAAAATTTACTTTATTACAAATTTCGAGTCACGGAATTCGGTTGCTTATTATTATTATTGCTGATATTTGTATTTTTAATAATAAAAGGCGTAAATGACAAGGGGTGTAGTAAAGGGCGGTTGATAATAATGGTGATAAATTTGTATAAAACTATTTAATTGAAATGGAGAATTAAATTTAAAGAAAAAAGAAGAAAAAATCAAGAGTTGATAAACAAAGAAATGTAGTTTATTTCAAGTTACGGAATTCGATTGTTTGTTATGATTTTTAAACATTGACTCGTGCTCCACTTTGTACTTGGTAATATTTTTTTGTAATCATAAAAGACAAAATTGACGTTGCAAAGGACAATTGATAATAACG
>OX637867.1:5070230-5076603 GCA_951802705.1 Netelia virgata | reverse complement strand
CATTCGCTCCTCAACTTCTCGTCGGTCGATGTCTTCTTTCGCCAAACTCGTAACTTTATGCCGAGAGTGAGCAAGAGAGAGAGAGAGAGAGAGAGAGAGAGAGAGAGAGGAAAGGAAAAGAAGAAGAGTACGCCGAGCTTCGTTCTTGGTTTCGGTCTGCCGGACGACGTTTCTTCGTCCCCGTTGGTGTGCCGAAGATTTAACATCACGTTATCCCCTTTCCCTCTGTACTCGCGAGAGAGAGTCACGAGGGCAGTCCGCTCTCGTACTTTCTTCGTACCCGCTCTATACATAGTGAGAAAGAGAGATATCATTCTCACCCTTGCGTTTTCGCTCTTACCACTTTTCAGCCTGCCTTTCTATCTTTCTCTCGTTTCTTCTTCTTCTTCTTCCCTTCTTGCGCTCCTCTTTTTTTATTCGTCCTTAGTTATAGCCCCGGACGAAGTTGGAATTGTGACTTAATACGACCGAAAGCCCCCCACCCCCTTACATCACGACCGAGACTGAGTCATTGAAATGAAAAGTCAATTTAACGCCAATGTTTCATAAAACAATCGTGAGTAATCGTTTCTTGGTACTGTTGTCAAATCTATGGGCAAATCGTGTCGGGCGCCACTTTGTTATAACGCGTCAAATTTTACTAATGGATATCACAGACGTTACGGGGTGTCTAACTCTAGCGTGAGAACGACTTCGACGATTCGTACGTTCGCCGCAAAAGCTATTTACGTCTATAATATACAGTGACTATGTATATATATAGTTATGTATATTAAAGATATTGCAGCGTAGTGAATTTCCTGGGTTTCCGAATCACGCGAGGATTAATCGAGAATACTGCCAGTCTCACGTGTGGCTCATGCGCGCCAGCCTACATCGATACAGATATCCGTAAGGTGTGTTGCCGGCGCGTAGATATCGCTCGCGCGGAGAACGAAGGATTTCGATCGGATATTTGTATTTCAGGCAGCCGGTGATGTTGTAACCAACCGAGTATCGTGTCTTTATAGTAAACAGTAAATTGTCGAAAAGAGAGTCGCGCAAATATTTGATTGAAACGTTCCAGCGGGTGAGTGCATTTGGTATGGTTAGTTTATGAGGTAAAAGGAAAATGTCTTGGGAATTTCATTGGCAAGCTTGACATTATATCCTACGGAAAATTCCCTATAATTCCGACTCGAAATAAGGGACGATATTCGACGTTCTATCATCACGACTCCCCTATGTGAATGTCGATGCATGGATTCTGATAATAACAGATATATTCCCCGTAGTAATTTAACGAGTTTCTCTATCTTTCGCATTGGAATATATTGAACAGAAAAGCAGCGTGAAGTACATCGGAAAACTACGTCATCTCGTTGATATCAATTCGCGATAAAGTTTTATCATTACTCTCTCGATGGGTTTCTCCACCCAAACAAGTGGAATTGAACGAGAAGATTGGGAAGACGCAATGAAAAACAGAAAGAGAGAGAGAGAGAGAGAGAGAGAGAGAGAGAGAGAGAGAGAAGAGAGATGTGGAAGCCTTGCGGAAGAGCAGGTCCTTCCAAGGGAAATCGAACAATTTTTTACAACCCTCTTTTATGTCGATTCTCACTGGAGACGTTCCTCCTCACGGCCTCTCTTGTCTTTCTCCGTCTATGATTGCGGGAGCGTTTCATTCCCTTGGGTCGGTAGTAAATAGAGACAGCCACCGAGAGTTCAGTTAAAGAGAGAATTTATTACACTTATATATATATATATGTATGTACTCAATTTCGAGTATCCTCCATCTTTATAATATCGATTAAAGAAAGTATCTTCAATCAGTCGGTAGGAAACTCGACTTGCTCCCACTTTTGTATTTGTCAATCGCCTCAAATCTTCATTGCTCGGTTGGACGTATTTATCCTAGATCTGCGGTTTGTGCCCAGCACTCTAATGAATACCAGAATCGTATTTTGTGGGTGTGTGTGTGTGTGTGTATCTGAGTGATCGTCGTCGAAGCTCGACGATGACTCTTCTGCACGAAAGGTGTGCTCTGTTGATACTCGCCGGGAATTCGCCACTCCTGCCCCCCCCCCCCCGCGGGCTCACCGAACCCCGACTCTATTATAAATACACCCGAAATTCTATATGTACCCACGACACGCCGGCAGTACGTTGGCAAATTCGTCGCTGAGCGCGAATCTCACAGCAGTTTTGCACCGATGGGACCTAGGAAAGAGGAGGACCGGAGAACACGAACGAGAGAAAGGGTGTGAGAGAGAGAGAGAGAGAGAGACAGAGAGACAGAGAGAGAGAGAGAGAGAGAGAGAGACAGATAGAGAGAGAGAGAGAGAGAAATAGCTGGTATTCACCCTCACCGTTCGCTGACGTACAGTCCCGTGTGTGTATTTGCACAGTCATTGTTTGCGCTATGTCGTGCAATATGCAGGCCCGAACACACTGCGTACAGATGAGAGATGGGGATGGCACGACCGGCGAGACCGGGACGCCCGCGAGATGAATAAATAGCAAACGGCCGAAATCGCGCGTGCGGTTAGCAAGCGATAATTGCGAGTCAGGTCGATCGGCACCGCCAACCGACCGAGAGCTATCGGTTTGCGAATATATACAGGACGGAATTGCCGGTGATATATATTTATAGATATGATATGGAACGCTCGAGGATTTTGACGTGACGGAGGAATTAGAGACGAGTGTGGTATAAATATGGCATGAAAAAAAAATATGAAAAAAATACTGGAAATAATGGGAACGGAAATTGAATTAGAGAAAGAAAATGATCGAACGGTCGAAAATCCAAACGATGATTTTTTTATTGTTTACATTGAGAATTTAATTATTTCTTCTCTTGCGATCAATGTTATACTTTATTATCGGAAAATTTGTGATTCGAAGCGTGAATAATTTGACGACAACGAGACGTTTGATAAGTTTCGTATTCGATCGGAAAATCACGATGAAAGTACGAAACCCTAATGATGCGTTACGTTTCTCGAACTTTATTCTCGCCCGGAAGGCATAACACGACTTTATAATCGTCGAAGGAAAGCCGTATTACGAACCCTTGAAAACTCGAGCATCCGAGTAGAACAATATATATCATAATGAACGAGCCCTCAAATGTTTTCAGCATGTTCCAGGCGCGGTGTTACCAGAGTTTCGCGCCGACCCTCTATCACTCTTTCTTCCTCTTACGAGCTTTTAACGGTATCCATAAAATTACGCCAAGTGAAAATCTCCGGCACTATACCACCGTTCTAATATCCGCTTTATTATATTCCCCTCATGTATATACATGCTACCTCGTGGGTGTTTCACCGTACGATTGTCATATGCATTATTCATTATAATTTAGGGTGGCACGAGCCTACGTGACTCGTGAGACATTCAAAGAGAGAGAGAGAGAGAGCGAGAGAGAGAGAGAGAGAGAGAGAGAGAGAGAGGGCAGAAAAATTTGCAGGGCTGGGCCGCACGTGTAAGTGGTCGAGCATTGTGTAACCCTATACGTGCTACTTAATAATATTCGCAACGGTGCCTCGCTTCGCATACATCGCTTACACGCATAACGAGAGAAGCCGCGTCCGGTGGTTATTTTCAATATTAATTACTTCGTTTAATGAACAGCTCTCAGAGGGTTCTATCCGCTTACGGCTTAACAAAACGGTGGTGCATCCTCCTGTTTACATATATATAGGTTCGTTCACGTTTATGCGAGTAAAACGTATAATCACCTTCCCTCGTAACAAACCCCAACCCTCTCGCATTACCCGCAACTCAAGCATTTTCTTCAATTTAATATGAATTTTTGTTTGTTATTTTTTGTTTTGTTTTTTAACGTGGCAATGTTGAATGTTCATCGGTCCCCGAGGGCATTAGAGCGATAAATACATCGAGAGGATTATATGTTCCCGCTCGGTGTTGTAGCGATTGACGAGAGAGAGAGAGAGAGAGAGAGAGAGAGTGAGTGAGAGTGAGAGGAAAAGAGGGAGAATGAGGAAACACAGCGTTTACCGGTGTATACGCTGATTGAACCCGACACCGCCCTACGAAATCCATTTCAAATTGTTTGCGACAATCGGACACCACGAGGGAGTGAATCAGCGCCGAGGTTTCCCGCAAATTTCGTACCAGTAATTAATAGTCCGTGTACGCCGGGAGCCTCGTTTTTCTTTTTTTTTTTTTTTTGTCGGCGTGCCGAAATCGCGATCGATGAACTTTGTCATTTTCACGTCATTCGCTTCGATGAAAATACATGAGCATGTACAATAAAAAGAACAATACACAATCAACTGCAAAAATGTCATAAATGTTTATGATCACTCCGGGGGGTGATCAGTGAAATAATTACACCAAACGACTTTCCCTTTTAACGATCGACATGATAAAAATTCGTTACGGTCGACCAGTTCAATTTTAAACTCATCACAAAGTTGTACGCGCCGTGAAATTACAAAAAAAAAAAAACAGAAAAAAAAGAAACACGAATATTAACAAAACTCGCTCATACGAGGAAAGTTGCGAGAGGAAAATTGTTAAATTTCGTTCGTTCTCTGTCCAGCGTGCGCCTTTGAAAAATGTATACGTAGATATCGTCCGTGACAAAATATCCGTGTGCTTTACTGTATATAGGCAGTGTCCAGCGTACGAGAGGTCGATACGTTGTTTCGTTTCGAAAAAGCTCCGACCGACATACACTTTCGGCGGTTTGCGAATGAAAATCGACGAGTTGAACCCGAGAAAGAGAAAAGCATCCCCGCGGCGAACTTCAATTTTCGGTGAGTCCAACTTTTCAGCCGTCTATATGCGCCCTCGGTGTGTGCATAAAGTTTAACGTTCGCGCGCCAGTTCTCTCACCCTCTTTTCACCCTCGCAGCCACGCTCTTTCTACCGTGCCGCATGAGAGCGAACGCGTTCATCATATAAACTTCTATACACACACATATATATATATATATATATATATATATATATATATATATATATATATTTATGTATATGTATATGTATAAAATATACGTTTCATGCTGGTTTTGCGTGCACCCGGATAGTACGGCGAGCCGCGTGAAAAGAGTCGAAGCCAGCGTCTTAATTGGTACTCTAATTACTCGGTAATTGTGTATCGATCCACTTTGATACTAGAACCAATTATCAGCTATCCCCGTCCACACCCCCATATATTTCCAACCCCCGTTTGACGCGACGTCGTTCATTCTATCGTGGCTTTTCTTACCATTCTTCGCGAGTGGCACGAGGGTGGTATGGCAGGCTAGACATTACTGCTGAGAAAATTGCATAAGTCTAATTACGGTTAGGTTATCCGTCGTCGACGTAACTAGAGTCCGATTCTTAAGTGTTTCGGTAGCCAGATGATAAATTTCGCACGAGTTAAATCGTATCATTTCACCTTTCTCGTTTATAAACGTCGAGGCAAACGAAAATATGATTGTTTTAAAACAATGGTGTTTTCACTTTAAACAAGTTTATCGTTGTTATTTGATACGATTATTTGTATAGGCACTTTTGTTCGTGATAAAAAGGTTCGTATCACGAGCAAAAATGAACGAATGTAAATCACTTAAATCGCATTACGTGTGTACACACATAATGAGTCGCTCGATAAAAGTTTTTCGACGATGTTGTCCTTTGTTCACGGGCTTTCAATTTATTCAAGCACGATTCTCTCTCGTCTTCTCATTTTCCACCCCGAATTTCCGAATTTCAGTAACTCACATCCTCGTAGAGTTTCGCCGTGGTATAACTAAGTCCAAACTCTATCAGCCGACGCTAAGGAGTCTTCAAAGACGGACCGCGTCTTGATGGAACGCGATATCCTATATTTCGCGTTATCGAGACCCCAAACTTGGTGAAATTGAGAACATCGATGCAATTTCTCGTTCGAGACTTCGTAATTTATAATATAAAACATACTCTACCACTATTGTTCTTCTTCGTTACCATCGTACGTGAAAATTGTATATTATCGATATAAATATGTTATCAATAAAGTTCGAGCGAAAATAGTTTTTACGAAATTATTCGCAAGCGTTGTTCGGTCGCATCTTCGTCTGTCTATTTTCGGGCCATATTACCCAACTTTTAGTCTATATATATACATCTACGTATAGATCAGAGACATATATTATCGTCGATCCATAGAGCGAGGCGCGCGCGGATCGAAATAGACGAGTCGCTCGAATACGTCGATGCCCTCTCTCGCACCAGCCCACTCCGTGTTTCCTGCAATTATGCAAATCCCCGTGCGACTCACCCTTTATATACCGACCGGGTGATTAAGCGCCGTGCTCGAGATGCACACCGATGCCACCCTCTCTCGTACAGAATGACGCACACCCAGGCACCAATGTACACATCCGAGAGCACA
>OX637867.1:4960230-5065230 GCA_951802705.1 Netelia virgata | reverse complement strand
TATGGATGATGAAACAGGATGAAAAAGAAAAAAAAACATTGCGTTTAAATATGGAAAGAGAAAAAACAGTGCTGCAAGGCAGGGTCACGAGACAACTTCATTGTGCACTTAGGCGTTGTACGCAAAGCTGCATAATGCATGCTATGAAAAATGTAATAGTCCCTTCTTTCTACGTCCGGCGAGAAAAAAAACCATCCGAGAGCATTGGTACGGGGGAAATGCGAGAAAAGCAGTCCCGGCGTTTCGGAGTGGCAGAAGACATCATTTATTTATCGAGAGTGACCCGTGGGAGGCGTCCGACCGATATACACGTTTTTATCCGCGAGAGTGAGCTTTTTCGCTTAGAAAAGCCCGAATGTGTTCTGTCTTGGAGAATCCCTCTCTTTCTCTTTCTCCCCCCTCTCTCTCTCTCTCTCTCTCTCTCTCTCTTACGTACACACAAACATACACCCATTTTCGTAATTCTCCGTTGTGCAGTCTCGTTCTTCCGTTTTTCTTTCCGCCTACCAACCCTTGCGCACACCCTCTCGCGGGACATCCGAAGGGCTTCCATCGGAAGCCGCCGAGAGGGAAAATTCGACTTTGCGAAATGCTCGCGTTCTCCCGTGTGTAAGATCAACAGGCAACACAAAGTTCCTCGGTCTATCTCTCTTTCCTTCGCCCGATACTTTCGAACCCTGTTGGTATTACCCAGTTCCTCCGTCCGACTATACCCCACCAGTCCATATTCCAAAGCTACCTAGCGTACGGTTCGACCGTACAACCCCGTTCAACTATACGTACACCAGTTCTTCGAGGGTTTTCTTCCAATTCGTTCCCGTTTTCCCAACAATATCAGAATAATAGCATTACCGACTCCCCGGAGTATTTTTCCGCGCTTCAACTCGCGTTACCTGGTGCATTACTCTTCGCGCAGTCTCTACCCACCCTCGTTTAATATCCGGCGTATATTCTATCATCTGTTTATTTAAAAACTCGCCCTCGTTTTTCTTACGGTTTCTCCTCTATTTCTTACATTTCTCTCGTTTCGACGTAAGACAGTCTTCATCGCGGTGAACAAAAAAATTGAGTTCTCGAGCCTAAGAGATAACCCGACCCGTCCCATTCGATTTCGTACGTATATAACAATGTCGTCGTGGCATCCGTTCGCTGAATCGTCCGAGGGCGCGGAACACGTACACGCGAGCCAACGACTTCCAATCAGTGAACTCAGATATATGTGTATATATATATACATATAAAGAGAGAGAGAGAGAGAGAGAGAGAGAGAGGAAAAGACAGAGAGAAAGAGAGACGAGATAGCTTGCAGGCGTCAATTATCCTTCTCCGGGAGTCGAAGAAGTCGTTATCCCGTCAACCAGAGTGTGGCGAGGCACACCCTGGTTAGCGGCTGCTCCATCTACATCGTGTGTAATCGCGCATCCTCTCGCTTCGTGTTACATACGAACTGGACAGAACCAAATTGGATCGACCCTGCAATACGATGTGATAAATCAGGTGACTCGATAGTTTCATCATCGAAATTGAGGGACTCGTCGATGAGCACGTCGTCGCGAGAAAAATAGCGCAAAAAGGATTAACCCCGAAAGACGAACCGACGAGCGTTCGATCGTTGTCAAGAAAACACGTAGAGTTTCGACCTATTTCTCGATCCTATCGAGATATACGAAGATAAAAAAAAAGAACCGTTTGAGAACAGCGAACGATCGCGCAAAGTCTGCGCCATTTCGATGAAATAATTACTAGAAAACAAATTACAGGATAAGTCACTATGCGAAATCGTATAATAGTAGTTTGAGAAACGACGAAGGAGCCCCGTCGTGAATAGACGTCGTCGTACGCTTTACAGGCTCTTTGGCGAATTCACGGTTGCTTTTTTATGGCTGGCGCCCATTCGCCCGCTAGAAAGAAAAAATGGCCGAGGAATGGATGCGGACGGCGAGAAGAAGAGAGGAATGGAAGGGAAAGAGAATAAAAATACGTAGACGGCGGAACGAGACACTCGCAAACAACTTCTATTACTTCGGCGAAAGGTCTGCGGGTGCGTGGGCACCATGGAACGAAGTAGGAGAGTCTCGAAACGAGAGTTAAGGGTGTGTAACGCGGAAGTGGGATAAAAAAACACCAACCCCTTTTTCCACGACAACGTGACTTCGAAAGCTTCCCAGCCCTTTTGCGCTGTATGACTGTGCTGCCGTCGCCGTCTTGCTTGACCCCTCTTTTATTCTACCTATCTTCATCCCTCACCCTTTGCTCGAGGACGCGGACGCGTATATACGCAAGATAGCCTACTCTACTCTCTTTTACGTCTCGTTTCCTTAAAGCAGGGTGAGCGAAAGTAAGGGCAAAAGAGAGACAGAGAGAGATAGACAGAGACATAGAGAAGATGACGAAAGTGTGTATAACCAAGCCCGAGACGAACGTCCCGCGACGTCGCGTCGCTATAGCTCGTCATGGCGGGCCAAACTCGTAAAGGACGTTGGCGCCGGCGCGAAATCAGTTAGAGGGGGATGAGTTATTTACCCCGTGGGAAGGTTATAAAGTCGGGTGTAATCTTACTCGCTTTCTCTCCTCCTTACGTCTCGCCGGAGTTTCTTCACTGTTCTTTCCTCATCTCATATTCTTTTTCTACTTTATGTATAATAAAACGTTTTTTTCCCTCTCTCTCTCTCTCTCGTTCTCTCCTTTAACGTAGGTACTGTCGTGAAGATCGTAAGCAACCGAATAGTCGCGTAAAAAGTGAGAATTTCGCAAGCGTCGTCCTGCTTTTTTGCAATACCATTTCCACGTAACTCGGTTATTGATAATAAAACATAAATTCCGGAATTTTCTTTTCTAGTCGAATATATATACATATTCGATTAGAAAATACGAATATGTATATATAATAAGAAAATGAAGTCGGACGAGTCGAGGACTCGTCGAGAGAGGAAATGAAATCGAATCGAGTCCGATGTCACACGTTCTCGATCTACGTATCGAATGAATTTGAAACGAGGATCGACGAATGCCGAGCACGATTGGCCTCTTGCATCATTCACTCTGTCCTATCGATTTGTATAGCCGGTATAGTAGAAACGAGCTCTCCCCTCCACCTTCCCACTTCCTCACTTTCCTCGGTGTCTCAAACGAACAAGCCCTCCCTTCCTCCCACGATAGAAGTTTCAGGAATCTCGCCGGAATATGTTTCCTGGATTTTCACAGTAGAAACAACCATGCATACATCTTCGAACCGCAACCGGTGATTAATGATTTCAAAGTCTCTCCTGCCGGGATTTCGGCGGTGAAAGCAATTCCTGCGCGAACATCCTGTTTCTGATATTTATTCCACCGGAAGATATGTGCACTCTCTCTCCCGCCTCCCCACCTTGCCGGTCTCGTACACTCCGTTCGAGACATAAACCTCTCGTGAACACCCTCGACAACCACGATTAACGTACACATGGATACTTATATAAGAGGGTGTGGAACGTAATAAACTGCGGCAATAAACTCGAAGGATATTTCTATCCGAATGTGCGACGGGCATATTTTCACGGAAGAATGAAAATGGCAAGAGGTATTAATAGCCGTGAGAATGATTTCGTTTACGCGATTTAGTAACCGCGTATTGTCGCTCTCGCGATTAATCGATCGTTCGTGATTCATGAAAGAGCGAATTAATCGGACTCGACGTGATTTAACGTCAATCAATAAAGAATCATAGTTATTATAATGCTCGAAAGTTACGAGCGCGCATATCGATCTTGGCACAAAAATCATGTAGTTTGATTTTTATCTTCGAATCGGTCCCACGAGAAAGGCCCCGTGGAAATAAAAAGTTTGTCGTTGTTATTAATCAATCATCGTGCAGGTACGTTGAAAAAGTGGCCGACGCGACGATGAATAATTGCCAGCTAACGCGAGTCGCGACCCCGAGGATAAAAATAATATAATGGGTTTATTAATACGGACCGGAGATATTCCTTTGTCAACGATGAAAAGGGCCATAATGCCGAATGCATATCATCATCATCGTCGATTATATCCTTGTACGTATCTCGCCACGAAGTATATAATATAAATGTTCACGTTTCGAAGCAGCTAAGCGCACGCGCGTATATATACAATATACCTACCTACGCGTATAAACGCTTGGTGAATCTCTCGAGTCCGAAGGAGCGTTGTATATATAAGGTCTCCCGGGCGATATGGGCCTCGAGCCCGCGCGATCATCTCGGGGGTCTCTTGTAAACTTTCGAACATGGTCCTGGGGAGAATCGATGGGAGCCCCAAAGGAGAGCGTCTAACGTAAGTCTCGACACGATAAGTAGGCGGTGCCGATTAATCATGACGGTAAGTCGGCGGATAGGACGATGGGCCGGTGGGCGCGCGTAAGTATATTACGAAGAAGGGAGAGGAGAGATAAAAAGAACGGGAGAAAGAGAAGAGTCAAAAAGAAAAAAAGAAAACGAAGAAAATAAACAGCGAACGATAGAAGGGACCAGAGAGGAGAAACAGCAGCATAGGCAGCGAGTCAGTGGGTCCCGAGTGGCATGCAGCCGTGAGATTGAGACCTCCGGCTGGCGTCGAGACTCGCGCGTCGGGGCCCCGGGGCAGTTTCTCGCAGCCCGATCCTCGGCTTCCCGCGTGTGAGGCCCACTCCTCTCCTTCTCCTCCCCCTCCCCTGCCTCGTTTGCCCCTCTCCGACCCTTTCGCGGATCAGACCGCGTCGGACTCGGCGGGGGTCGCAGCTCTTCAGTGCCCACACACCTCGTCGCGCGCACTCGAGGACCACACCGTCCGATACACTTCTCTCACTCTTTCTCTTTCTCTTTCTATTTTTTTTTTCTCTTTATATTTATATAGGTATATATATATATATGTATATATTAGGGTGATCGTTAATTTCGAAAAGTTGCGCGCCGCCCCTCGCAAGTCTTCTTTGACATGCCAAATGATGAAAAAGATGGGTTCGGGAATTTAAAAAAAAATTACCCGCGCCGATATTTTTTCGCGTTTTCCCGTTATCAATCGGATTATCTTGTCTCGCGAACCAAGAGAGGGAGATATTGGGTCAAGCAAAGGCTCGTTGACTGGAGGAAGATTCGAGGAGCTTCTTTTCAATTACATTCTCAAGGACGTGTAATTTTTATATATCGTCGTTGAATTTTGCACAAACGATGATAAAGAGTGAAAGATAAAATTATTTTTTTAAACAAATCGAATTATCGTTTCATCGATCAGAGTATAAAGTATTCGCGATTGGGAATTGTCGGTTAAATGAGATTTTCTTGTCTACGTGTCCGCGATGTTAAAAGTACAATTCTCGTCAAATTCCATTCAAATCGTTTCACGCGTTTGGCGGAGATTAGCAGGACAAACAGACGGAATCAAATGGCGAACGGTCGGTGTTAAAAGGGAACTCGTCTCGCTCCGGGGTCGGACCGTTCAAATATTTGCGGAGAATATTTGGCAACTCTGTATTTCGCGAACGGGAAGGAGGATATATAACGAGGCTGATTAGAGTCGAACGATAATTACCTAATTATGGGATTATTTAGTTTCGCGTAAATGAAAAATTCGTTCGACCGGCCGAACTCGAAACTAAACTTTGTTTATCGACGAATCGTTACATCGATGGTAAATATTATGTATATTTATCATTCAACGAATTATGGAAATGTAACGAGCTCGTAAAACCCCTGGCTCACACGTTGTTTTTGCGTCCAAAGCGAGACGATGACCGAAACTACGTTCACCAAGACGTCTAAGCCACTTCGACAAAAATAGAGTGCGATCTTCGAACACCTAAAGTGCGCGAGAGGGGGTAAATAGAGGGAGAGAGAGAGAGAAACAGAGAGAAAGAGAAGGAGAACTCCACGTGGTTTTCAAAACCCGGAGGCGGCACATTGCCTGTCTGAGTTGTCCAAGCCCTCGGAATGCAAGTTTGCCGAAGCTGTGTGTGTGTGTGTGTGTGTCCCGAGTTGTACGGGAGAGCGAGCTCGCTTAGGTGCAAATTGAAGGCCGGAAGGCAGCCCAGGCGTGCCGTAATAGACGAACCCCGCCAGGATAATGACGTACAACGTATCGACATATATACTATGTATTCACGATCCTCTGACGAGGTTAGAGCGTTAGTTTGCTCGAAGCCTCGAGGCTGTCTTGCAAAGTCCTACATTTATCCCCCGTCGACCGCCTCCCCCCTCCTCCCGCCCCCGCCTCTTCTTCCTTTTGCCCTTACCATCGTATCAGGCTCGAGCTGATGTACCGACAGTTCCGGTGGCCTCTCAACGACCGAGACAAGAGAAGACGAGGCACCTTTCACATTATTGAATCGCCCTCTCTCTCTCTCTCTCTCACTCTCTCTCTTTCATCCTCTCGTTTCAATCAAGCCTGATAATTCAACGAAAATGCAAGTTAACTTAATCAAACTTACGTAATTGAGGAAAATTGCGTAATTTTCAATCCGTCGTCGATTTTATTGAATTATAATTAATGTTACGATCGATTAATCGAGTTTGCGATTAATTGATCGATGAAAATATCACGTTGGACAGTTTGATTATTTATCGATCGCGAAGAGAGTTTCGTTGAAAAGTTTTGTGAAACGTTTTGGACGAAGGTTAAAACGTTCAAAGGGACAGTTAGCGATGGCCGTGAGAAGATAGAAGAAGAAAAAATCTTGCGATGTGTACGTGTCGACACGTGGGAAAGATCGCCAGATCGATTTCTCGTTTAACATGTTCGTACTTTGACGGAGGGCACGAAAGCGTTGCCCGGTCTCGGAGATATATCATCCCGGTATCCTCGACCGAGAATCGCTGTTTACCTTCGGACCTTCCTGACTACTGCCCACCTAATTTGGGCTCTCTCCCGGGCACTCCTGCGGGTACTGGCATATAGACACAAGAGCTCCGACAGGACCGATTAAGCCCTGTTCCTCTCTCCCTCGCTTCTAACTACCTTCCACCTCCTCGTCTCGTACGAGTTTTCTCGTTCGACCGCGTGCAAATAAAAGTTATACCACGACGAGAAACCGAATGACGTATGACGAACGTTAGCGACTTTCGCCGAGTGTCAACGATACGACGTGTAACCCGCATGTACTCGCGTAATGAAACTTTTTTTCTCTCGTCGTCCTTCAATTTGTTAAAGATTTAACGATTTCCGAAAGAAAATATACGTAGACTCGGTGCAATGAAGAAATATCTACCATTATCACTGTGTTAACGACCACGGGTCACTGGGAAAGGGGCAAAAGTCGCAAGGTGCGAGTTAAGTTTTCTTTTTTAAGCGTCAACTTGGCGCCTATCGCTCACTCGTTTGGCGAAAACGTGTTAAGAATATTCTCCTCACGATTTTTCATTGCATTAAGTGATTCTAAGTTGGAGAACGTAAACAAGCTCTACGACAAGGGGTGCGTACAGAATTGAGAATTGTGTTGCAAAATAATTGTTCTAAAAAAGTTTAAAATATACGTTCATATTGCATCTCACTTTTATGGTATGTTGCGTGTCTGCCTGTATTTTTCACATATCGTGCGATGAATGGACGAAAACGTCGAGACAAGTTGGATTCAACGACGATATTCCCTTTAAGATATTTAAAATTCTATGCCCTAGTGACCGAGTTTCACTCGAGGAACGTAAACAAGGGAAGGGTCAAGAATCCGCGCCCCGACTACTAATACAATGCGACTTCGAGTTCAACGAACTCACATTTTCACACGTATAAACGTTCTTTAACATGAAAACGTTTCACGAACGATATCCAGGCTTTTACTCTAACAAGGGACGGACAGTCACTTGTGACAAGCCGGTCGATAATCTCCCCTATTTCTGCGTGTTGAGGCAGACCCTATCTTGGTCTGCCTCAACACGCTACCCTCTTACGCAGCGACCAATGCGTACGAATTCTTTCCGGATACAAACGCACAAACACACGCATGATGAAACAGAATATGCATAACGCCTCGTATTTTATACTGTTTGTGCGTTTGAACTAAATATGATAAACCATATACGTACCTGAATACCGCGACGTCGTTTTACAAGTAAAGATTTCACGAACGGTGAGTAAAGCTTTCATTACGTTAATAATTAAAATAACGAATACAAATATTGATAAATAAATATAATAAAAGCAAAAGTATCGTTATAATAAACTGGAAAAAAATCATGTATCTGTAGCCGCAAGTAGGGGTTCGTTATGTATATATATATAGAACGTTATCATTCGTCTTATTTCCCTCATTAGATTCTTAATTGTTAATCACTCTCGCGTTACGTTGGCTTTTACAGTCCGAAAGCAGAAGCGAACTAAAAAGAAGGATAATAGAATCTCGCGCGCGTCGAGAGAGAAAGAGAGAGAGAGAGAGAGAGCTAGAGAGACAGAGAAAGAGGAGAACATCAGAGAGTGGTAGCCGGGATCCCATCTGACCCATATATACATGTATAGTGGCGTATAACACGGGCAGTGGAAAACCCCGGGCCGGGTTGTACGTACACACTAGGATGTGCTTATCTCTACGATCCACCCTACATCTACTCTTCTGTGCAGGTCGTGAATGAGGTAAGGCTGACTGAGGGGTGGGGGGGAGAGAAGGAGAGGTTGTATGTGTACACCGCACAGTGCGACTTTTGTACTTTTCGTTTCGCATGTATCCCATTACCGAGGTCCGTCGCGTGTTTCCTTTATAATACTTTCTGCTCTTCCGCATGGTCGCCTCTCGCTCTCGTATCGTCCTTAGTATTCATTATTCGTGTGGTAAATAACCTTAATATCATTATTATTATCATTATTATTATTATTATTTTGCATATATTTGTCGTTGTTTAGGTACCTCGAGAGTGTCGACTTTTATCAAAGGTTCTAGAAGACCCGATAGAAAAGTAAATCTCCTAGTTTTTCTCTTTTTCTTAACAAAAAATCACTGACCTATTATCGGCCACCGTAAAGCAAAATCTCCGAGTCATCGTTACGTCTCGGTGAGTGAGACAATATTTACCGACTACAACCTTTTTTTTTTCTTCACCGACGTAAAACCAGGTCCACCTACCGCGTTTCCACAAATTGTGGCTCAACGCGAGTCTGACACATTGATGGGATTCCCACGTTAACCGAGGTACGTGTATATATGCAGCGGGACTTATGTACATTATATATATATATATATATATATATATGTAACTACACAGCACTTGTAACCTGTGGCGGCGCGCAGCCCGACAGAGGCCAAATGTTTGCCCAAGTAATATTCGAATTAGTACACAGTGTGTGCTGTTTGAGAATGGTGGGAGGGAACTCGAGAGTGGACGATGAGAAGTAGACCCAGACGGACAAGCGCCTCGTTAAAACAAACGGCCCGGTGTGTTTCCTTCCTCCCGGACGAATTCAGGTAGTACGTTTACACAATGAGGGCTGTACGCGTCGTAGCGAAATCATCCAATTCGATGATTATCAAGAGAAGAAGGCGGTGTAACTAGGTCGATCGACGTATTCCAACGATTCGTCGTTACGCAATAACGACATTCAAAAGTACGTACCTACGTATAAAAATCCAACTACGTTAAAAAATATAAAAAATAAATAAACAAACAACTTTGAATTATTCACCGCGTTCGAAATCGCGACCGAGGGGATGAGTCGCGAGAGACGCGATTTCCCGGAAATCTCGGTGAGACGTCTTTTTAAACGAGAATTCCGAGAGTCTCGGTACGCATGCGCCGTGACGTATATTACCGTGATATATAGAACGGGGCGAACACGCACGCACTCACACCGCGACGGGTGCCGGTCCAGTGTGAACGAAGTATGTTGGCGAAGTGGAGGCCTTGTAGGGTCCATAAGCGCGTGCCAAAAACGGTGAGAGCCGGTGGTTCGTTGTAGTGCGCGCACGCACGAGTCCAACATCGGTTTGCGACCACCTGGACTCGCCGATTCTCGCTTCTACTAACGTTCACCGCCTGCGTTCGCCAGACGTCGCGACGTCGTTGTCGTCGCGACGACAACGACGAACGCGCCGGCGACGAGGACGAGATGACTTTCGAAGAGAATTCGCGAAGATGCGTATGAAGCGAACGGGACAGAACGAGACTCGCCGCCACTATCCTCGTCTTCGTCGCCGTTGTCGTCTCTTCGTCGTCGTCGTCGTCGTCGTCGTCGTCGTCGTCGTCGTCACAAGTATACGCCATCGTCTGAGAAACGGCGAGCCAGTGGCAGTGGAATCGAGACGGTTTTTCAAGCGATCCGCCTAAACGGGCGATGCCAAGGTTGACTCTAAATGGCCGTGTGTCGCGGCTCTTCTGGATCTCCTCTCGCTTACTATACCTACCTACCACCCGATGCACATTACAACGAGTTATCGAGAGAGCACGCTGCACGACATAACGAATAAATCAGCTATAAGGGACATATTTTGTTGGTTTTTTTTTTACTTTTCTTGTTTTTTTTGTTTTTTTTTTCGTTTTTGTTTTCTTTCTTTCACTCGAAGATACATCGTCTCGTAAATGATCGATGGAGATGAGAGATATTTTTCTTGCACGTTATATGCAACGTCGTAAGAAGTATTCTTCAGGGTTTAATGTTTCGATAAATTGTTTTAGTTATTTCCTTTTTTTTCATATTCGTTGAAATTGTGTGTGTGTTTTTTTTATTTACGACGACACTGATAAATATTTGAACTTTGCGAGATATTTCAATATTTTCTTTCGTCGTATAAAACACTAAATGTAATGGAAGGTGGAATGAAATTTTTACCATTTTCAGAGCAAGAGAGTAATGAAAGGAAAGCTTCGAGAGAGAAAGAGAGAGAGAGAGGGAGAAAAAGAAGATGAAAAAAATCCCACCACGGTAGTTGGAATCGGACCCTGGAACTACCGCGGTAAACGAGTTCCTCCATCGTCCGACTGTACTCCGCTATGTGTCTCTTCCTGATGCTCGTTCCGCAACAATGTTCATGCCGCGAGATTACGCTCGTAGACGCCGCAAAAGGGCCACCGGCGTGCATTTGAATACCCGAGCTCTTTCCATTGCGACGACTACGTTTCTCTTTCTCTCCTTCCTACACTCTTTTGCGACGCGAACGGTATATATACGTATTTACTACCTCTGTATATGTATAAGAAATTTATACATATACAGATATATTTCACATTGAAAGTGACATTCTGGGCTCTTTGCGAGTTTTCTTATACGACTATTTCTCTTCTTTCTCACGCACACTCAGGCTGCAACCCTCCGTGCGTTCCTCCTCCTGTCGAGCTACCCTACGACCTCCAGAAGAAGTGAGTGAAATCGTTGGTGATCCCGTTGCTCGCGGATCCCGTGGGAATTGCCAGAGGATGAAGGTCGTGACGGCTTGTTTCATCTCTCTCATCCTCGCTCTTTCTCTCTCTATCTCTCTTTCTTTCTCTCTCTCTCTCTCTCTCTCTCTCCCGTTCGTTGTCTTTTTTTTCATTCCTACGATTTTCGCAGGAGAGAAGTAGAAATAATATATGTCGAGTTTGATATGGTGCTCCGGCAAGAAAACGCGTTAATGTTTGTGTCCCGCCTTCTCTCGTCCTTCGCTACATTGAAATATAGCGACTACATTACACGCGATCCGGGGAAAGGAAATTAAAAAATGTTATCAAACCCCTCTCCTCAGTCTTACCGCCATATGTGCCATATATTACAGTCAAGATTGGATAACGGCGAGACAAAAATTTAATTCATTTCGAGTCAATGAAGATTTAGATGAAAAACGAATAATAAATTTATCGGCCCGTAAAGTTAATTCTAATATAAACCAAATTTATCGTCGTTCAATCGAACTTGATTTCGTGCGAGAATTAACTGTTTTTCCACGAATTCAGGATCTCCTCTGAGATTATAGAAAGGACGCGATAGTCCGTCGTATTAATGTTTTTGTCATTTTTGTGGACGATTCATTCGTATTACTGCGACGAGATGAAATATCATGTGCCACAGTTGCGAAAGCTTAAATTTTTCCACGGTGAATTGCGTTGAAAGAAAGCGAAGAGACCTAGACGTGTATCTCCCCGTTTTCTAAATTGGTAACGTCTAATCTCGACGTTCAATCGCGAGTTGAAACGTGATACTCATACGAGAAGCTCTCTCTCTCTCTCTCTCTATCTCTCTATCTATCTATCTCTCTCTCTCTCTTTTTCTCGCCGTTCTTGGAAACGTTTCAATTATTTTATTGAAGTGGCAGACGAGTTGGGGCTTGACGGCTTTTCACTTCAGTGTTCCCTCTCTTCCTCTCTCTCTCTCTCTCTCACGATGCTTGTTCGTATATCAGTGCGAGATTCGAAGAGAGGCGCTTCGTGATTGTATTGTACGCGAGGGATCGTACAATATGTGCACGAGAGGCGCGCGTATATCGTATATAATAGGTATACGTACTATCGGCAAATGGTAGATTGTCTAGATCAGTTCTCACCCTCCACCGGCCCGATCAATGGCACATGCCCCGTACTATTCGATTGAGGCGTCGAGAAGGATTGGCAAGGACTCCTTTGATCCTGGTTGCTCAGGCGGATCCTTTAGTATCGGAATAATGTATCGCGCTGATATCAAATGGTTCGTGTCGATTCGCGTTGATAGGCAATTTGCCAATTTCCATTTAGCCCCTCCGCCCCCTCCCCGTCGTTTGACACATTGCCACATCTCTTCGTCTCGTGTTCTCTCTTACTTTTGTTTTCGAACGAATCAACCTTCTTCTTCTCGGCAGTCGATAGGCGAACGAGATTTAGTTAAGGCAAAGCAATCAGGAACGATGTGGTTTGACGAGAGACCTGAAATATCTGCCAAGTTGCGAACGTGGAAATCGAGCTGTACGAGGACGACGAGTTAGGTACGTTCGATAGGTACGAAGAGCAGACATTTTCGAAATACGACCCTCCTCTGTATAACGGTGATTTGTTCATAACCGTGTGGAATTTCGAGTTATATGCGGACAGAAATCAAATTCCGTCGTCAATGCGGCTTATTGCAGTTGATTATGATTGAAAATGCAATGTTGATTAAATATTCATAACGGCAAGGATATTAAAACGAACGTAAATGTTATAAAGCACCGGAAAGGTCATATTTGTCAAAAATTAAAAATCGAGTCCCGTATAATATTAATTCGGATACGCAATCGTGATTAATTATACAAACGAGGAGAATTTTAATAGTAGGGTGGTATCATCGGTTCGATGAACGAGGGTAGTTTTCCAGCGGTTGGAAAATTCCAAGTTCTAGTATCGATGATAGGCGGTCGATTACTTACCCGCTAGGAATAAGTGACACATTGCATCAAAGGAACATTGATTCGGGTGCAGGGCGAGTATAATAAATTTCGAGGGAACGACAGTTGGCAAACCTTACAGATCGCGTTGGTAAGTTACCGACTTCTCGGTAAAAGTTGAACCGATGATACGTCAGTGACCTTCTTTCGCTACGAGAGAAGGTATCCGCGGCATCCGACCTTTTCACAACAGGGTAACTCTCTTGTCCAAGGTACTGTAACGATAGTCGATAAAATCGTTAAATTTGTCCCGACAAACAATCACGTGGGAAATAAGATCAAGCGTATCTGCGACCAATATTTGACTGTAATTTGGAACAAGGGCAAAGAGGTTTACGTACGTATCGACAGGAAAAACGGAGAATCGAACGTCCGTCTCTTTCTGACCCTCTCTAGTTGAATCAAATATCCTATGCAAAACATCAAAGCGACTCTGGTCAGAACTGATTGGAAAAACGGAAATACGAGTGTTTCGTAAAATCTCTTCGTAAAATCTTTCGTTTCTTCCACCTTCTGGATATTTCTCAACAAATACATCGAAATACAGCAATACGGAAGATCAAAGACGATCCCCAGTTCATTTGATATTTGTCAAAAAGTGGGCCAAACAAATTTCCTTCGAGAGGAACCGACATCTCTCAATCTAAAAATGATCAAACTCAAGTTATTTTAGAAAATACGCCAGATTCGGAGTAAAGATAGAGATCATTGTGGATTATTTTAATCCATCGATATCCTCGTAGGATATTGGCGTATCATGATGCGGAAAACGGTGGGAGAGGATATTCTTGATAGAAAATGCTGGCAGGTCGTCTGACATTCAAATGTGGGCGCATAGATGAAAGGTGGTCGAGAGAAAGTGAGAGGAAAAGGAAGAAGCGAGGGCTGTGGCGCCATCCATTCGCACGTTCCTCAAAGGGATCATTTATCAACATATTTGATATGCTCTCTCGCACGGTCGGTGTTATATTCCCCGAAAGAAGCTCTCGGCGATGCTGTACGAATTGCTTCTCGTCTCAGGCCTCCCCTACCCTGCGATTCCAGTAGTTCCCGAACGTTCTTTTCTCCGCGTTGTAGCTAGTCTCGACCGCGTTTTCTTTCGTCGACGCCACGACGCTCGCGCTCTTCTCATCCGCCGCGCGGTTCTTTCATAGAAATAATATGCTAATCCCGATGAAGGAGGAGTTTAAAAAGTGCCCCGATAAATTCACGAGACTTTTGACGTAATTTCAAGGAGCTCTATGGAAAAGCTCTCCGTCTCGCTTTTACGTCCCACTCATCGTCCTACCGAAAGGCGCGGTGCACTACTCGAACTTCCGAAAGATTTTCTCGCTTTTTTTTTGTCCCGGACGGCTTCCGTCTTATACACGAGAAGTCTTCTTCTCGTTATATTTCATTGGGAGACATTTATCAGGAGACACGAATATTATCGTTCTTTTGTGTACTGTAATACAGACGCAGGCAGGTAGTCCTCTCAAGAAGTTGGGGCATTTTCGGAAGTCGTAATTCCAGCGGGAGTTGTTTGAAAAAATAAATGACAAATATACGGAGTTCGTTGATATTTGTCGGTAAACATGATATTTGTTCAAATGTAGGATTAACAATTTGAATTTTTTTAATGAAAAACATGTACAAACAATTTTAAGTGAAATATTTATTACAAATTTTCCATAATCTAGTGATAAACTAACGTCTGTTAGATAGTGCAATGAAACAAAGATAAACGTGACCATTTTATTCGTGGGAGAAATTTGGATAGCATTATTTACTAAATCTCAGATTCATAATGTGCGACACAGAAAACCCCTGGATTCAAATATTTGAAATAATTGGCTAGATAGGAAAAATTCAACGACTAAAACTTTTCGAGGCAAATATTTTCAAAAGTGATAAAAAAACGAGCATATTGGAATGGCTATACTTTGTTTAGGCAAGAAATTGAACAATAAGTGATTAAACCGCCTTTATTATACCTGAAAATAATTTGTTCTGGGTTAGTAAAACATTTTTCGACTTCACGGCTATAAAATGTTCTATGACAAAGATTCATGTTTTTCTCATGGTCTGAAAACCCCGACCATGATCTTTTTCATCGGCGGTTACGGGGCTAATTAAATATTCGATATATTTCAAACCGTTGCTTAAGTGGGTAGATCGTTATTTTCGGTTTTTTGCTTTTTTCTCCTAGAGTTTTTAAGTTATCGGGAAAAATAACCCGATAATCTTCATCAGCGCGAAATTTCCTATCGAATGGCATAGGTGAAATATTTCTAACGTAATTTTTTTCATTTTCCAACCCTTCGAGTCGCAAGGTTATCAAGGTTATCATTAGGGTCGAAAAATCGACCATTTGGAATTCGATTTTTTTTCAACATTTTAAAAATCTATATCGATCGGAAATCGCTCACTGATCACGAATCCGTTGGTAGTTTTGAGGTCGGATAATAATTTCTAGGTTAAACAGTGAAAAAACGTGAAATTTCGCGGTTTTTCGGGGATTTCGGCCATTAGATTCGAACTATCGAACGAATAACCATGATTTCCGTAATGCGCGGGAAATTTCCGATCGAATAACGTAGTGTTGAAATCATTTTAGAGAAAACAAATTTTCCCACCCGCGGAGCTATTTTTTTGGAGGGGAAACCCCTTTCGTCCAAAAATAGCAATTTTCGAAAATTCACCACGGCCACAAAAATAAAGATATCCGGATTTTTCTTGCGCCATTCTTCTCGTCTCGGCGAGTTCTTCAAAAAGTTATTCGTACTATTTTCTGTAGGACTAACGTGAACCGAGATACAGAAGCGCGAAAAGTCGTTTTTTCGGGGTCTCGCGATACCCATCGAAATTCACGATGTATCGAATTCCGGTCAATTTTAATCGTTTCCGACGTTCTAAAAACCTATGTCGATCGTAAATTTCCCGTACAACAAGAAAATCCCGGTTTCGTTTTCGATTTTTGAGATTTTATCGACCTTGAGTACCAATTATTGATTTCGTCAAACCTCGAAAATACGTGGTCCAGAAAATATTCTTCGTGGCGAGAACATATGCGGGTAAACTCCGCTAAACGGCGTAAGTGATTGGAACCGAGGTTCGCTAATATCACTCACAAGCTTAGGCAATCCTCCCTCTTTCAAAATACATACAGTTATAATCCTCATAGTATTTCGATAGTATCGTGCAAGTGCGATGATGACGCATACGCACATTTCTATGCACCCCTCAAGGATTTTCGTGGAAGCTGATGTCCTTCTCATACATATATCGATATTATTAAAAATATTAGTTGCGTGTGCTACTTCTGGGACGGAAATAATATCGAGTCGATATACTTATATACATAGATCCCTGATTCAACAAATTCGAGGAAGCAGGAGCCCCTCGAAAAGAAATTTTTCCCGCTCTAACGTCGCGGTCTCTCGACTCGCGCATCTCGAAAATTAGTGGACCTGGCGATTTGATTCCCCACAGAATTCTTATATCTCGTAATGTCACATATATATATAAATATGTATATACCTAATAAGCTCGGCTCGTAACACAGCCCTACGTTTTTTCCCGTTGGCGAGTGATTAAAATGCCTTGAAAATTTCTCCCCCACCCAAACATACACAAACACACACACTTTTCGCCACCCTACTCTCTCCGCGAAAATTTCTCTTTCCGCTAGCAAAAGCATTTACTTATCGCCAAGATCGTCGAACCCGGTCGTCGGTCCACTGAGGAAGACGTTCAACTAATCCGACGGCATTCAATTCCGAAGTGCGACGTCAGCGAGACACTTTCGAGCATATTGAGAAGAGGAAGATTCGTAGCACGCGCGGTCACTCAATATCCTTATATAAGTATATATATATATATATATATCGTTTTTCCTTAAGCTCTCGGTTTCTCCGTCTCTTTTCGCACATATACACCCTCCATATTTATCTTTTGGCTCACTTCGTTACAGCCACTTCGCTTTCTCTCTTTCGGTGCTTTTCGCTAATACCTTCTCCATCCCTTCTCACCGAATTCACAGCGGTGATCCGTTATGGTCGTATCCACTCTATACATATATATACGTCCTTTTTCCGCGAATATTGCTGAATATTATCCGTAAAGCTATCTCAGCAATAATTCGATATCGTATCGGTGATAATTAAATCCGGTACATCGGTTACCGATACGATTCGTACTTTCGTACTGATAACCGCAATATGCATCGATCGATGAATCGATTCAGTGATAATCGTACACTCTATATACAAATAATCGTATTCTTCGAACTAGTTCTATTTTGTTTTTCTAAATGTTATATAAAAAAGGGAAAAAGGATAAATTCTCGCTGACGCCATTTTTAACTTTGCCGGACCGATCTTTTCGCTTCTTCGGATCTAACGTCTCGCCTCGTGTGGCTTTGATAGCCGCGATACACATACGCGCGAAGCTCGTATATACAACGCGACTATAGAAGGTCAGGGCATACGCCCCGCGATTTAAGTCGTCAACTTTTATGGGGGTAGTTTTCGCGGGTGCGTTATACCGCTAGGCGACTCTGCGTGCGCTCTTCCCGTCCAATATCCCAGTAGGCATGCCTGTGTGCGATTCACATAAAGCGTTGACTGCGCGAGATAGAGGAGGAAATGGTAAGAGGAAGAGAGCAGAGAGAGAGAGAGAGAGAGAGAGAGAGCGAGAAGACGAGAGGTGGTAGCAAAGACGACTGCCTTTTTCGAAGAGATAATATGGCGGCTTCCACGAGGAATATGGACGGCAACTGTGTACAAGAGATAGCGACAATATTGAAGCGAACCGCGAGACTAGGGAAGAGAGAGCGCGAGGGTAAGAGAGAAAGAGAGAAAGAAAGGGAGCGAGAGAGAGAGAGAGAGAGAAGAGAGGGCAAACTCCGCGTTCTGGCTAGCTCTTTTCCACCAAGACTCCTCGTAATAGTCGCACGGTTGTATCTTCGTATTCAAGAATCCTCGCGTTCTTCAGATTTGCCAGAAAACACATACCAATACACATATACAGTATATTTGGCAAAGTAAAACTTTCGTTTCTCGGCGACAAATGCTACGGGAAAAAAGAAAGGACGAGAATACGGAATATTGTACAAACGTACGTACTCGAGCGTAAGTTCTTGCCTTTGACTCTGTGACGAAGATCCGTGGGGATGGCTCTCGCGCAGATTCGGTCATCCGGAAGGAAATCCTCGCTGGCTTATCTCCCTTCCTCACAAACTCTCTTCCTTATCTCTCTCTCTCTCTCTCTCTCTCTCTCCCGTTTTCTCTCGCGTTCGGTTGTATCCGGTCCAAAGAAATCTCGCAAAATAGAGAATAGGAGAGGATGGAAGTTCGAAAAACCCGTGGGATATTCCCAAGGGTGATATCCACAGACTGTGGATTACGCAAGGTAATCTTTCGGTAGTTTAACCGTTTCTCGTGTTTTTAGGGTGACGATTATCCAGGAATCCTTGGTCCCGGCGAGAAAAAGGATACCACGAACGTACGGATTAACTGTAAGGTTGCACTTTTCTCTATCGACACGTGGAAACGACAGTTCGGTGAAAAAAGTTGTCCGTCGCCGTTTCTCACTATCCGCATTCTACTTATTTCACACCCTTCGCTCTCGCTTTTCCCGCTGATTGCATCTGGCATTTGTGTCACGCCTTTGAGTACCCAGCCGATATGCCCGAACGAATTGGCAATTGGTATTCCGGCTGGACCGCGAGAACGTCGGCCAGACGGATTTGGGAAGGACCTCGACGAAGAGAAAAATGTCTCCCGACTTTCTCTTTCTCTCTCTCTTCTCGTCGTCGGACAGAAGCGATGGAAACAGACCAGGCAAGTACGTGTACTTCACAGTTTCTCGATACTATATATAACTATACATACATATAGGTATGTATATTCACGAGCAGGAGAGAAAGAGTATTTCCCTCAGTCGTATTTGTGTCTCGTTTACGCGAGAGTGACGATTGTGTGAGTGCGCCAAAGTTGGTCAAATCGTTTTCCGACTATAACCCCCTCGATGGAATACTAAAAGAGGGAAAAGATACAAGCATCTCAGCTGCGTGTGTGTCTTGCAGCTTCGGTGATAAAGAATTTGGTGGAAAGAACCGGAAGTGCGAATCCGGAAACCCGAATTGTAGTATCGCTCGGGAATATGAGAAAAATTATCATAAAATAAAATATAAATTGAGTGGGAAAAGCATTGACCGGTCCGGAGATACGCGATCGACGATATATTTATCAAATCCTTGGTCCGTGAGTCGATTTTTTTCGACCTTCCCGAAGGAAGGAGAGAAAAAGTTCGCTCGGATTTACATGTCAAAGTGGATGTTTCCCACATACCCCACTGCCTCTCATCCCGTGTAACCGTCGTCGCGTCGACCAAGGCTTTACCTTTTTGTTATCAGTCCCACGCAGCGGATAATTTTTTTTTATATACATGTATATACGCGATGAGGTATATATGTACGCAAATGGTTTTGCCAGAAGTATCGATGGAGCGCGCACTCAAAACGTTGCCACAAAATCCCACCCCTCTCATCGACGGTTTCCCTCGTTTCCCACCGTATATATATCCATATATCGGTAGTTATATACAAGAGAGTTTCGCGGCAACCAGCATAAAAACTTACGAGTCGTATTCCGATATGACGCATCAATGCTTGCTGATGTCGTACGGATCACCGTCTTTCTATGCTTTTTTTTGCGATCTCTTTTCCCTTTCTTACTTGTCCATATCGGCGAGAACATGCGGATCGCACGAAATCTCCGAGATTCAAATCCACGAAGCTACGCGCACTTATATAGCCCGAGATACAAATTTGAATAAGAGGGTTGGATAAATATAAAAAATATCCGCGATTTGACAGAATATATGTATATATTTTTCTTTTTCTTGGAAAATCGAAAATTACTCGTAGGATGGACGTAAATAAATTTCATTTTTCGAATTTTGTAAACACTATTACCTTTTAAAAACAGGCGGCAAAACAATATTTAAGGCACAAATTTGAGAAACACGATGAAAATGGTTTTCTTTTGTTTTCTTAATTTTGTTGAATTTTGTGTTTCTACCGATACGATGGTGGCCGCATGAAGCTGACTACACAGTACCTGTTATAGCCTGATTTACTTCCCAACCGATTCGCCGAGAAATCGAATTACCCCGCCACAGCGTGGATTCGAGGATTGGGGTTTGCCGGGCCGCGGATGTAAAAGCGAAATAAAGCTATAGCATGAGAGTGAGAGAGATAGAACGAGAGGAATGGAAGATCGGAGAAACCTCGAATTAAGAAACACTGAGACCCGCGAAAAATACCGGAACGATATAAATCAAGATCTCTCCTAGAAACCTTTTTCCGATCCCAATTTCTCGTTGAAAGTTTCACGAATCAATAATACACGGTTGCACTCTATTTCGTTTACACGGCCTCTTGATTAAACAGAAAATACGAAAAAACAAAATGTTCACGACGACAGCTTCGTTGATGAGTTTTGGCAATTTGTCGAATCGGGAATTTTTTTTACCGTCTTACAACTCTAACAAGCAACGATTAATTAAGCACGATTGTCGCATAAATCTGTAAGACGAGAATGACATTTTCCAAATGCTCGTAATGTTTCCTCTTCGAGTTGAAATTTTAATGAGAATGTGTCATGTACGATGTAGTAATCTCAGTGCTTGCGAACGAAAACAAATATACATACACAGTAAGCTTAACTCGGGGTGCATATGTACCTCTAGGTATAAGTAGACGAATAACACACGTACAGTCGAGAATATTTCGATTCCGTAGCCAGAAAATTCTTGAAAAATTTTATGTTCCGGAAACGATGAATGTCTAGGGGCAGTTAAAAAACTCTGTTTGAATAATCCATAAAGTCGAAGGAGGGGTATATGGATATAGTTCCATTCTGTTTCGGGGAGGCACTTAGATTTTTATATCGGTAAAATTTATGACGACAGTATTGCCCTGGCGGATGTGCTCGAAGTAGATACTCGTGCCAGATTTTCCACTGGCATTGCTGAGTCGCGCGGGTCGTCGCATTATTATCGAATCTGCATGAGGTTCTGTCTCGAGCATTATGCATGTCTATTAATTTCTTCGCTCCATATGACGCCGACACGTCGAATTTATGTTATCAATCGCGTTTACTCGTTTCTTAATATCTCCATCTTCCCATTAGTCTTTAAATAATAACTATTATTATTCGCAGTGATAATATAAATACGTAATAACAATAATAGTAATAATAACAACAGTTTATTAATAAAGAAAAATTTAAATCGTTTCAATAATCGAAACCTTCCAACATATTTCCATTCCATCCCCTCGCGAGATTCATCGTCCCTCGTCACACGCTTTACGGCCAGAGCAATTCACCCTGCCAACCCTACTAAGTAAATCGAGAATGAAAAAAAACAATCGAATCCATTTTTTGCATACTCTCTTCCCGAAATGCGAAGCTTTCGCAAAACTCGAAGATCCGGCGTGGCCGGAAAACTCGAGAATGTGCCAAGTTAGGTGAAAGTCCGGGTGTGTGTAGTGGAAGAGAGGGAGAGAGAGAGAGAGAGAGAGAGAGAGGGAGAGAGAGGGAGAGAGCGCGAGAAACAGAGTGGGACAGTGTGAGAAAGGGTGGTTGCTCGCTCTCCTCGAGCGAATTCTGTGGTTAATGGCGCTGAATCACAGATTGCGGCACAACGGCGCAACCCCCTAAATTTGAATTTATCATCAACCCTTTCCTTCGCGCTGCCGAGAGCGCGTTCGCCGAGAAGTACCCCGTGTACGTATAATACGCGACGAGAAATCTCTCGTTTCGAACTCACGTATATACGAGCCGTCTCGCATCGAATGCGCGATCGCTGACGCCCATCGCCGGAAGTTCGATCGAGCAGCGACTCTCGATCGGATCATTTTGTCTCATTCTCCTCGACCCTTTCCTCTTCCCGTGGGTTCGATGCGACGACCCTTTCACTATTCAATCGAGAGGAGCAAAATCCATGAATCATTAATTCGCGAGATAACAAGAAAAGGTGAAAAAAAAACAATGAACAATCGATATCATTCGCGAATACCATAATTTGGTAATTTCGCGTGACGCGTAAGCGTTCGCTCTGTTGCTCGTTTCTCTGCCATGTTGACGATCGTTCCATCCCCGTCGCGATTGTTCGAATTATTATGCATTTCGCGTTTGTCGTATTCCGGAATTCCGAAGCCGACGATATGATGCGCGGAAGCGATCGTCGAATCGTCGGACAAAATGTCTCGTATTCCTCGATGTGTACGTTACGCACACGCGAACCATCGAGCTCCGGCACTCGGATAAATTCGATAGCTTCCGCGTGTATACGTACCTCGGGCTATAAATCAATTATAATATTCCACGCTTCGGTCCGACGGTTTCGCAAAGCTCTAACCATCGAGCGTGTTCGCGTAGGTTATTAGTAAAACCTCGCGTGTCGCGGCGTTACCCGAGTGCCGGAAGGCGACGATATATTTCCGGTCTCTCTTCTACTCTCCGCAATCCCACCAACCTCTCATCCTCCGTCTCGCCCTGAGTGTTTCTCACTATTACAAATTTTTACGTTTTTCTTCCCCTCCCGTTCATTCGCGCCATCGCGATACGCAAATACTATAAATATATGTATATGTCCATTAATATTCGTTTCGAGAATTTCTCCCGCTCGACGCGTCCTCCGATACATTTTCCCGTGGTATTTCCAATCTTCGCGTTTACTTTGCGTAAATCTGCACTGCGTAACAGAAGTTAGGGACGAACGGGGCGAGATGGAGTAGCTCGATTTTTTGGACGCGTTGTGAAAGGTAAATTTACACAATTTTTTGTATAAATTACGGCTCTCTGCTTCTATCATTATGTATATTTCGAGACATTACATATATTCAGCGTATTTAACGACGTCGAATAAATATAATTTTTAAAAATTGCTATTTGATGATTAATATTCATTCGATAAAGAAATTGTTTTCAACCGTTTCATATTACCCCACATTTCGTCTATTACCGCGGCGATACCCCTTTATCTATCATTCTTGCTTTCGCCTAGTCTTCCGGTTTCTACGAAAGTATTATACATTGTATTGTTCGCACTACCATCGCCATCCCACGAACCGATCGAGGCTTTCTCACTTCGGTTACCGTAACACCCGGCATTATTCACCCTTTATTGGATTTGCCGATTTTTCCACCGAAAGCGCGCGCGAGAGTGTGACAAAATGGGCCTGAACCGGCTCTGAGTATGACGACAGCGGCGACGGAGACGACGCTACCGACGCGAAGGGTGAGAAAGAGCACGGAGCGAGAAAGCCGTGCAATCGTTTTCGCGCTTTGCGCGAAGCGATGCGAACATAAATCGTACCGAGGATAGTCTATACATACCGAAGGATCGCGGCCTCGTACGAATTCTATGCCTCTCGCGTTAGCTCCTATGGTTTGCACACGAGAATGCACGAGCCATAGCGAAGAGACCGATAAGTGATAGACGAGAAAGAAATAAAAGAAGGTGACCCTGTCGTTGTGTCAAGACGCATCAAGAAAATATATTCGAAATTCCTATATAGATATTTCTAAATAATAAAAAAAACATCGTCGTAATGGTAGCTCGAAAGAAAAAATCAAATAATGTTTATAACGAGAGATTTCAATGAATTTTAAGAGTTTTCATAAGATTTACATTTACCTTGCGATAATATTGTGCGAGTAAAATAACAAAATAATATATATGTATTCTTTTTATTTTGATAAATTTTAGATATTAGATTCTTTCTTTGGATGATTTTTCGAAGAAATACTATATATATATATACTGAATGTATGAATCATAAATTCGCATATTCAAGCAACGATTCGAACGTTCTGTATCCGCGCCCTCACAGCCTGGTACCTTTTCGCCTTCTTTATCCATACGTACGTAAGTCGACCATGACTTCGGCTATTTCACCGCGCGGCTCGCCGTCTTCCATGCAAATTACAATATTCCCAGGCCGCTCGAATGCGAATGCGAAAATATATGCGCGTCTGATCAAAATAGGAGCTCTTGCTCTTCGGCTATTCAGTCGAAGGAAGAAGGAAACATTCGTACATCCCTCTCTCGTCGATTTTCTGTTCGCCCCTCTCCCGCGCCTCACCCTCCGTTTATCGCGTTTCGCTCTTTCCACTTCATTTTCCGTCGTCTCCATCGATAACGAAAGAAAACGAAATTAGTCTCAACCTCTGGCGGAACAAAGTATTTCCCCACAAAATCGAATTTCGAGGCCGAGCGACGGAATCAACTAAAAATATTCGCGCGTACTTTTTGCAATCATTTTTGTTTTATCAACAGCGTGCGCGTCGCGATTATAAGCATTGCGGAAGTGGGTGAACGAGAATTAATCTTTACCACGTGATCCTCGTACACCCTCGATTACCCCCGGACCAAACCCTCTTTTTGTTCTCGTAGTTTTAAAACAATATTTAGATAAACCCTACGTACGTGTGTCGACTGAGTAACAACTAGACACGATACGCTCCTTGTAAAATAATATAAACCCCCTTTTTAGACCGTCGCTGAGAATAGGGGTTGTTGCGAACGATATCACGTATGGTCACAGAATTTCGATTCTACACGTGTCGTCAAAAACGATAATTCGTGCGCACAAAAATAATTACAATAGAAATAATAATGATAATAATAATCATTATTATTTCGAATGAAAAAAATTATCCGAATATAATTGTAATTCTGACCGAAAGGACTTTAGCCCATTAAATTTGAAAATCTTTTTCGTCCATCTCTCGCTCAACGACGAAAATGCTCGTTCGCGGTTTTATCTAGATTCACCCTCGTGCGCTAGGAAAAATTTCTAGCCAGGAAACAGAGACATAGCTCTGTACACGGTAGCATCGCGTTGAAAAGCAAAAACCCCCGTATCAATTTCACGGAACAACGCGGTGTTGTAGCGGCAGAAAGCGCAGCGTCCGGTAATCCGGTGGAGGTCGGATTCGTCTTTTTGCACAAGTTCCCTCATACAAACGCACATACACGTTTACACCCCCAGCTGTCGGCGCCCACGGCAGTGTCGTAACAGATACAACCCCGACCAGAGTTCGCTCCGACGCGCGCCTTTCGCCGCTTAATATTGCGCCGTAATCTCTCCGGCTGCATCGAACACGCTACGTATAAATATATATCTATATATATAGCGTAAAATATATATTTGATAGAGAACGTCTCGCTATCCGAAAGTAACCGGGTAGATTCCGGCAGGGGGGTCGAACGTCGGGGATGGCTTATATACAAAAAATATATACCTACACCGCGAATGCCACGATACGAAACTTTCGGACCGAGAGCCCTGGGTTGGAAGTTCAGTTTCATCCGGGTGATCATACTTAACGTTAAGTAGATCGAAAAAGATATAGGAGAGTCCTCCATCCGTGACGAAGTCTCCGTGAACCTAGAGTGCAAGGGTTGCTGGCGGGGCAAGAGAGGAGAGAGCGGGGTTTAGGAGGGACGAGGAAGAATTGAAAATAAAGAGCGCACTGGTGCGACGGGAGAGTTCTCGAGTGGGAGGGTCAAAACAACCGCGAACTCCAAGACCGTGATGTGTTTCATATATATATATATATATATATATATAGATGGATGTCGCGAATCTCGCACACCGCGCGCACGAACATATACCCGGTCCTCTCGTTCTCTCCGATGCCAAGCGGTTCGTTTCGACGGCGTTAGAACCAGAGAGGAAACTGCGATGTTATAGGGCGGTCGACCACCATCGCCACCGCAGCATCACGCGGGACAATGTTATTTTACGGCGCTATGCACTTAAGCCTCTTTCATCCGGGGGGATGGAAGAGAGGAGGAAGAGGGGCATTCTCCGCGCAACGTAGAATAGTCGCGGGTTGTTGTGTAGTCCCCCGCGTTAACCGTTTCGTCTCGTTCGCCATCGCATCGCGAAATCGCAGCCCGCCCGCGTCTCCGTCCGGCGACGTTTAATCTGATCAGTCCTGGATTATATCGGTATACGATACGATATTCTACGTGTATTAAACGTAACATACATACTTGACCGTTGTACAGGAGGACGAATTTCATTCGTGGTAATACAACTCCCACCCTCGTTGGAACAAGTGCATCGAGACGGAGACGTCGAGGGTGCCGGATCGTGAGATTTAAGCTCGTTGCGGCGAAGATTATAGTTTCGTGGGATGAATTAAAATCTATTCGGGCCCACTTATCTCCATGGATGAAGGAAAAATCATTGTCGGATTATTATTCGTATATTTTACGCATCGAGACGATTTTTCGGATAATATTGTCGGTTATATATGTAGGAATCGCGAGATAATAATAACGTGATCTTTCACCGGACGTATGAATTTGATCGAGATATCGGCGTAGTATATAATGGAGAGGAGAAATAAGATACGTTGGGAGGGATGGGCGTATAGCGTATATGGCAACGAGTGAAAGAGATTCGAGTGGACAAGAGCCTTGCCCTTTTTATTGCATCAAACGGACTGTAACCAAGCTGCACGATCGACTTGACTCGGTCACTCGGCTCTTGTCGCATCGAATAAACGTCTCTTTCTCACTGTCGCGCGGGATCGCACACTCTCTCGTCGGGAAACCCTCGAGGCACTTTTTCTACGCCACGCTTGAATATCGCCGAGTACATGTGACTCGGTTGCTTCTCTCTTCTCGCACTTTATACCGTTTCAAAATTTATCCATAGACTTTTATTCCGTATTTTCAAAAAATTATTCGATATATTGTCATCGTTCGTTGATGACTTTTGACAAAATTTTCGAATGTTCGACGATTGAAATTTTGTTTAATCGAAACGAATTTTCATCGATGCGATCAATTCGATTGTAATTAATTCGATCGATTATATTTTGTGGGTACGGATATTGAAATATCGTCGTTGTATTTACGACAGATCTGCCAAATTTATTGGAAATTGATAAAAAATAGGTCTTCAAGGGGAGAATTCGACTCGATGTTTCGAAAGTGGGAAAAAATGAAAGATAGCACATGATGCTCAAACGTGTTCATATTCTTCGCAACGTATAGGTGACAGAATAAGTCACGACGATGAATATAGAGGCGAAAAGGAAGCGAAGATTTTCTCTCTCTATATATATATACATATATATATATATAGAAATATAACACGTGTGGCAGAGACTCGAGAGTGTCTCAACGGTGGAAGACCGTTTATCTTCCTGGTGACGACGTCGTCTCCATCGTCCTAACTCGATTTTGCGTTCCATCTGAGTCGCGCCTAGAATCGCCCTCGGGCTTGCCATGGACTACTCGATCTGCCGCTCGGACCACTTCGCCCGTCAATAAGGCAATTCCACCCGACCCGAATTGACCCATTGCCACCAAAGAATGGCTCTCGATGGGATTTGAAACGATATTTCTTTCGGGAGTAACTCTTGCCGTCACGACGACAGTGTGACACCGGTTTCAGACGCGGGATAAAGGAAAGGACGATCAAAACACTTTCGTACGTTACATTGTACAGTACGAGAAACGAATAAAAAGAAACGCGTGGAAAGCCATAAAAGAAATGATAATAAACCTTCGATGGACCGAAAAGTAGAATTTTTCTATCAAAAAGAAATAAGTTTGGTTTCGTTCGAACGATAAGAACGCGTTAATTTTATGAAATACGAGAACCGACAATATTCGTAAAAATCTGCAAAAAAAAATACAAACTATTATTGTATTTAAAAAAAGAAAATTACAAAATAGTTTTATCACGTTTTTTTCTTCATCGAACCGATAAATTTCTGGTGAAATGATCGACGCGATAGCAACGCGTTAGATCGTCTCAATTATGATTATTTCTGGATACCACGCGTGAAACCTTTCGCCTCGAAACGATGTGGTCGGCTTCCACAGGATCGCGATCCTTATCTGCCCATAAAACTAATCCCGTGAGCTCTTGACGGGCGCGAGAGAGCGTACGTACGGAGGGTCTAAAAAAATATTTTATGAGCTGCTTATACGTTCGAGCGGTCACCCCGTGAAATCGAATCCAATTTTCGCGATAAGATCTTTAGTGTGCATTGGCAGTAGGGAGGAGGATCGGGTGTTGGGCAAAGAACGTTGGTCCGTCCAGCTCGTCATTTCGAGGTTCTTCGGACTATTTTTGTCTCTCGATCCGAAACGGACTTCCGCAAATTTTTCAAGCTCCACTCGACAAATTGAATTCAATATTATTTTAACATACATAATTATTTATATAGACATATTCTCGCTGTTTCTTCGTACGAAATGAACGATACGGAGTACATGCCATATTTAATATTTCTCGTTTCACCCCGTCGCGTTATAGCTCGAGCGAGCCGACGGTGATGAAGAGCGACCCGCTTATATAATAACGAGAAAGACAGTAGAGAGGGCGAGAGAGAGAGAGAGAGAGAGAGGAAGAGAGCCCAAGTCGCAACCGCGGAACAGATAAAATGCTTTACGGCGTCGAGGAATTAACCCTTGATTTCCGCGCATTACTCTACCGCGCCGAGAGAGAGAGAGAGAGAGAGAGAGAGAGCCTTTCTCGCGATAAAGGGGTTGCGCGGCCCGACGGTTGGTGCTGGAGTTTCGCGGCCCGCCGGAGCACTCGCCTTGTTCACCGTAGCTGCTTCTTCCTATCTCGTCGTTCGAGGAGACGTAATGGCCGAACGAGAAGAAGGGCCGACGTGTTTCCATTGCTTCTCCACTCGCTTTATGATATAATGGAGCCGAGCGTGGCAACGACCGTACAATCCGGGCAAGACGATTTATTCCCTTCTTTTATATTTCGAGACGAATAATGACGTGTCTCGGTAAAATATCTATATCTCACTATGCGTACAGGGTTCAAGCTTTCTCTCGAGATATCCCGTGAATAATAATTCTTCTCGGTTAAAAGTCGAGCTTTTTCTCCTTAACCCTTTAATTACTCAGCTTTATCAGTACGATAACACGTCGTTCCCTCAAATTTCTCAAGGTTTCGTCATTAACTCGATGAATCTGAGAATGATAAAGTGAAAAACTTCTGTCTTCTTTGCATCGATTACAAAAATGATTTATCCATTCGGTCCGAATTATCGTCACCAGGGACGTGGAGAAAGTACGCGAGACTCGAGCGAAACGACACCTTGCATTTCTCACAGTGGCACATGAGTTACTATCCGCGAGGCCACGAGGACTCTCACCGTGGAGAAACCGGAGCAGAGTGACGGAGATGAGCAAAGCGAAGCATAGTCCCCGGTCGGTGTTTCGCGGTATCAATATTCATCAGGCTCCTATGTTCGAGGCACGGCAAATTCGTGGATTAGCCGGAAACTTCACGCGAGCGACACCCTACATATACGTATATAATATATACATATATATATATTCTCGGGCCCTGTGTGAAATTCAGCGCGTTGGGTCCCAGTAGCTCGACGTTTCTATGCTGACCCGGTCCGCGTCCTACGAAAGCGTACACGACGATACGGCGAGAGGTGTATCAACAGGGCAGGCCCTCCCTGCCGGATTCTAATCCGGGACGGCGTGACGTCATATTGCATAACAATTAATCAACGGGCGATAACAGCTAGCGCGAAACCACCAGCAGCAGAGCTCTCTGTGTCGCTCTACCGTGTATAGAATATATATATATATATATATATATATATATATATATATATATATTTATACACGTGTATGCATACGAGAGCATAGCGAAGCCGACGGTGGTTTAGCACGCGCGCACATCGCGACGCGACGGAGTGGGTAGTCCTGATAATCATTTCACCGGGCAGCTTAAAGTGCCACTAGTTAACGCTAAGCCGATTTAAAAGCGATTTCATATCCGGAATATTATACCTAACCCCGAAAGCGGCCTCCGGGCACTCTCGCGAACGAGAGCGATTCCGAGCATGGCCTAACGCTTGAAATTTCTCGCACCGAGACACAGAAATCGCGTATATACCTCGTACACTTCTCGTTACGAGGATAACAACGAATGCATCGTTGGTTCACTTTTAGTCGAGAGACTTTCATCTTTTACCGAAAAAGTAGTCGAAATGGATACTCTTCTTTTAACGTATAATATAATATTATATTAATAGTAAAATAGTTAGTTATAATTTTTTTGAAAAGTATGAAAGTTATAAGTACTTTTAAATAAATAAAAATATGAACTATTTTATTATTACTTTTTCCGAATAGTCTTTGTCTCGGTAAAGTACGTAAGCTCAAGTGCATCGACCACACACAGTTCGTGACTCAGATTCGAGTCTTTAACTTAATCCTGTGTTCTCTCCCCCGTCTCCCTCGTCCTCGCGATTCATTTTCGACAACTATAACGCGTACAGTGGGTCTCTACGAGCGCGTTATATACGAGGATTTCTCGTCGCGTTCACGAAATCTTTCGAAATCCTCTTTACTCTCGTGTTCCCTTGGTAAACTCGAGATTCAACGGATTCTGGTGGTTAAAGGACTTTGGAGTTTTTGGGCGATCGAGAGTACGAGTGGCTACGTGGAGTGACAACGAGAAGAGAAGTAGAGAAAGAATGAAAGAGAGAAAGGGAGAGAGAGGGAGAGAATGAAAACGAGGCGGAAAGGGCGAGACGTAACAGCCCTTTGCGTTAAGCACCGACTGCACCCTCCGACCGTGCCACTAATAAGCGGTGGCACCAGCCACATGCTAATGCATAATGCCGATCAAACAACTGTTTAAGCAGGCCCGAGTTAAGTGCGTTCATTCTTTCGACCCACCCCTCTATGCTTATTCGTTTCACCCTTGTCGCTCTTTCTGCTCGTCCCTGTCTCTCTCGTTTTCTCCGACACGGACAGCCATCGGATGGTAATGTTTTTGTCCTTGGTTACTACGAACGAATCGTTCTCTTTCGCGGGGGGCTGCAAAGGGATGAATATCGAGGTCGAAAAAAGAGGGATAGAAAGCTCCATGTGTTCGGAATTTGATTTCGCCACGCGTTACAAAACTCTGCAAACACTACTGCAAACTCACTGAATTCCGCAATGTAAAGTTCATAATAATATTTTCAAATAAATCGAACGACAGGAAAAAATTACTTTTGTATTTAGAATTTTCTAAAACTGTCTCTTTTTTCTATTTTCCCTGAAAATGTACAGATTACTTTTTAAACTTGTTCCAGAATCATTTTAATATCGATGTATTGATCTTTTTCGCCGAACTTCAATGCTAAATTCGAGACTGGCGAAAACGTATTTCATCGAGCAAGTAAAATCCGTGCGACGATGATGATGAGCCTGGAAGTGAATCTCTCCGAATCGTCGAGTACTCGCTAGGGGGACGACGAGCAGGTCAATAATTCTTCGTCGATATGGTAAGCGTATATCCCATTTTCGTGGCTCGCTGATTGAGGACAGATGCACGAGAAAAGGGGAAGTACAGTAGAAGTGCACAGTATGTGGATATGAGGGTACCACGGGGTCGCACAATGACCCCCAGTGCCCGAAACGACAATGCGGCGACGCACCAGCACAGCTTCTCTCGCCTAGTTTCACTACCACCGCACTATTGCTGCAGCCTATGTTATTCTCTCTCTCTCTCTCTTCTCTCATTCATCCCATGTTACTCCGCGGGGCACGAGCCCGCCTCAATCTCGTCCGACCGAAAATCATTGGACTATGACAAAGAGCTATGTTCGCGCTGCCACAAATACGTTGTAAATACAGAGATAGCTCGGGGATGCCACGAGAAACGGGGAACCTAACAGAGGAGACAGGAGGTCCATCTCGCTTGGACGAAAATCATCGACAGGAAGTGGAACATTCTAAGCGAGATTTCAGGCATACGCACGGGTTAATGGACAAGGGTAGAGGGTGGAATCAAAGAGAATCAACCTTTTTCCAGATTTTTTCATGAAACATGATAACGCGACTTACACGTTAATTTCCGCTTGTACGATATAAATTTATAATTTTAAGGGTTTCCTCTGTTGGCTGGATAATTGTTTTTCAACTTATGCATCGACTCTTATCCGGTATCAAGTGGATAAGCCTTGTACCCTGTTCGATTGGGAAGCGATGAGCTATTATCTCGATATGTTGATCATTTATCATCGTACAAAATTGTCTCCTGTTATTGATATAGAGACGTACGGAAATATATGCGCAATCAGGTATCCCAGATTTTCACGATGTTCACGAGAGTGTATATTTCATACCTGTCACTTGATGCACACAGTACGAATATTCGTTTTCGCAAAATCTGTTTCTCTCGCACGATCGCTCGAAATCCTAATTAAATGGCAGATTCGAATTCAACGATGGCTAGGTCGAATCCCTTCCGTACATACAAGCTTAATCCCGATGAAACGCCGATAATATCGATCGGATTGGCGCCCCGTTGTATATAACGGTGGAGTTAATTAAATTAAAATACTGGTATAATAGCTCGCCAGATGGCTCGGCCAGAAATACAACCTGGTGGTGAGGAGGGGTTCGCGAGCGCGGGGGGAGGCTTGTTATCTCTCTCTCTCTCTCTCTCTCTGTCTCTCTCTCTCTCTTTCTCTCGTGTAGGGTACGTAGTCTGGCCCGCACCAACGGTATATAATACGTAACTCGTTTAGCCCCGCAGGTTGGACAAAAAAGCGAGGGGTGCACAGTCCGCGCAGTGTGTATATACTCGAGTCCTTGCTACTACTCGTGTCCTCTGTACCGTTCTATCTAGCTTGGCCAAAGTGTTTAGGGACCCTTCCACGACGCTGCTTTCAACCCCCCGTTCATAGATTGCGTTCTGATCTGCTTTCTCTGAAAAATCTGAGGAAATATCGAGCCACATTTTTTTATCCAGTTCCGAGTGACAGGAACCGCGTCGAATTCTTCTCAGTAATCTAGAACAAGTTATCCTTTTTTTTAAACAATAATAATGATGAATGATAATTTATCTTTTTGAATATTTGCCTTTTATTTTGTTATGCAATATTTTGATTTGTTTTTTCCAAATGGTGATAGCCTTTCACGCCGGTGAAATGGATTTAATGGTGTCGAGCCTTCGATTCGTTATTACCCATTTACTTATGACCGGCGACGATGCTACGGTTATTTACTTTCATTGGCTGGGGGGACGAAGAGAAGCTCTGGAACCGCAGTTTAGCATTTCGTAAGCCCAAGGCAGGTCGTTAGCGACGTTGTCGCAGCATATGCGCCAGGCAGCCTCCATATGGGGCATCACGGCCCGAAATCCATGAGGCCATGGACGACGGGGAGTGGAACGACTGGTGGCACATACCATATCGGCTAGGAAGATCGATACGATTTGAGAGGGGGGGACCTTTCGAAATAACCGGCTCTTTCTCTCGACCGACATTGTGGTTTTATATCGAGAAATCCCCGATTGACCTTGCCTTTGGGTTCTGTCAATATTTCTAATTTCAACAAACTAATCCCTGGATCGGAAAATAGCTCGTGCTCTCGCCCGTTCGTCACTAACTTAGAATCCTCGCACTAAATTTCCTAAAACCCGGTCATCGATCGAACATTTAAAAAATAACCATAATTTAGCCCTTATTAACATTAATAATTTTCTTCGCGAGTGACATAAAGAAAATATTGATCGAGTCATAAGTCGATCGCCAGATTTATTTCGATACTTTCACACGGTCTTACGAAAACGAGAATCTTTTCCGCCTGACGAAACACGAAATGTAACCAGATCGAAATATCGCCCATACGAGTGAACTTTGCGGTCAGTGGCGTTTTTTAAATGCGACCATATGATGCGAAGGGTGGAAAAAAAACCTGATCGATGTTGTACACGTTATACTCGTATTGTCACGGCACACGCATAGAGTCCAGGGTATACATCGACGAGCAACCATGCGGACCAGTCGCCAAAAAATCCAGTGACTAATACGCGCAGTGCTGTATCAGCAAGTGCACGATGCACTCACCATGCCCGGTCTATATGATGAATTGGTAAGGGCGGGAGAGCGAGCGAGAGAGGGGAAGAAAAAAACGAAAGAAAGAAACACATAGACAGGCCTCGCGGAGAGTCGACGGGCTCTGAGCAGGTTGACTAGCTTTGTCCATGGTAGATGATGACGATGGGGTCGGGCGACGGCACAGATGGGCCGCTAATCTCATTGAAAACTCATGAGGACTCTCAGGGGGGGTCGTGTTACTGGAGCTACAGGCAATACGTATACCCGATGGTGAAAGAACCCCGAGAGCTCTAATGCAAGTATCGTCCTCTCTGGATCGGGGCCCAGCGTACGAGTTCTTCCATAGGGGCCAAGCACCGTGCCAACTACCATATGTCCTACGTATATGCATACACGCACCCTGCGTGTTATACTCAACCCCTAAAACGGGGCTACGTACACGAGATATTTTTTTTCTATTTCCTCTGTATCTTTTTCCTAGCTCGTGGAACCCTTGACACGAATGTCACTAGAGACCGTGCAGTAGATCGGAAAATCCAAAGTCGATCTCCTGCGTACATCCTAAATCGATGTTAATCTCGCATCTTAATCTCTCGAACGAGATTTAAACAAAAGAACAATTTCAGTATTTTTCGTCGTAGCCAAGGTGGGTCTTTGTACACGGCACGCGCCGTTCACCCATTTATTCCTCCCGGATTCTCTATAATTACCGCTATAATAACAGGACGCTCTTGCCGCATATCCATATTTAAGTCCGTTGTATAACTGCGAGGCTCTCGCCACCGTTAAGATCACCGTAGCATAACTTCACCCAGCGCATGGGGAGGCAGGCGAACCGGAGTGAGAGAGTACCATGAGCTTTCTCATGCATATTCCCTCCCGTTTAACGAATACCGCGGTGGCGAAAGCTGAGACAACGCGAGAATACGAGAAAGAGAGACGGATTCAAAGAGCGAGAGAACTGGGAAGAGTGCGCGACGAGAGACAGAGACAGGGTCGAAGGAAGAGTCGAGCTATAGAGAGGCAAAACTCCGGGGGCACACGCGTACGACCGGGCATACGGGGTTGCTTTACGAGCGGACAACTAAGGTATGCTCTTTGTATACAGTGGCCTCTGTTTCACCTCTCTACAGTCGTATACGCGGGCTTAGCTACGAGATAAAGAGGAAGGAAGAAAACATCCCCCAGTAGGTATATATATTTATATACATATATATTTATTTATATGTATATAGGGAACAATGCTGTGGTCTGTGGTCACCGCTGCATCTCGTCCTACATACCGCCTTGGTATAGGTTGCTCCTATACCGCCTCATCCCCTCCAAGCAGGGTTCTTCATAACGTGACCGTTTCTGCAACGGCCGACGGATTTTACGTCCCAGGATCTCGAGGCTGCATCCACCGTGACCGAGGCACTCACCGCTCTCGCGTTCTACCCTATTCTTGCCTTGGTAGACTCCAGCCTCAGTTTTACCAGTATACACCCGGAAGAACGCAAGGTCGCTCCTGCTTTCTCTACAGATAATTCGTTTGTGAATTATATCACGCAAAAAGGGTTGATACATAAGCTTTGCATTCGTTTATGTATTCATCAAGTTTTCTCGATTTCTTTCGATAGACAAAATATTTGTATACTCGTAACAATAAGCGAGCTGTTTTATGTAACCTAAGAATAGTTGTTCATAATTGCACTATGGTTTATGGTAAAATAATTAATTCGCTGATATAGTTGAGGAAATGGGTAGTGGCAAAAGGTGGAAAAATCGATTGCGAAGAATCATAATGATATTCCTAATAAATCGAGAGAGTGAGATCTAAAATGGAAAGATGCGTTTTTCCACACTTTATAGTTAGAGGGGTCCACGAAGTGCGTGTGTGCGAGGTTGGTACGCCCATAGGGTAGTTCCTGTAGAACTTGTCGATCGTCATAGATACGGAGAAACCCGATACCACGCGCCGTATGCTCATGGTGCGAACGCGAATATGTTTCGTGGCTTCGATGCGGCCGATGATGAGTGGATGCGCGCGTCGGACGATGGACTTGCCGGTTTCCTATCTCCCATGTACGATACATCAAACGCATACGTAGAGAATCGAGGTTCCCTGAGGACATTGGTCGCAGGCTCTGCGATTAATTAACGTATGGAGTGCAACGATGGATGTGTTTCAGAGCTCAGAGAGTCAAGACTAGTAGCTACGATGTTATCGATTTTGCTCGATCGATTGTACAAACATAATCCATCGACTTGGTTGCTATTTAAAATAGTAAGGTGTCCGAGAAAGCGGTATTTTCGCATTCCTAATCGACGAAAAATTCCCGATTCCAGAAGGACCCTATGAAGATTGGTTCGTAAAAAAAAAAATTAACCCCGTAAAGTTCCAATATCCCTTGAGGGTTCTGGCACCCTAGACGCCGTCGGGGAAGGTGGCGTTTTTATTTTACCGAAACAAATTTCATAGGGTGCTTATGGAAACGGATATTTTCCGTAGAAAACAAATATCACATTTTATTCTCAATTTTGAGAAAATAGCCGAAAGATAAATCAAAAGAAAACAAAACTTAGAAAAATTCACGGTTTTCAATATAATGACCGGCGAATCGAATCCCGTGCCGAAAGAGAAGGAAGAAGGTTAATACTGTTATACAATATGAGTATAGTTGATGACGTGACGTATTCCATTATATTTAGAACAGGGAATAGGAAGATCGGGCGTATCTAGGACGTATCCCCAAGGTTTGGGTAGTCACGGAGATCACAGGTGTTGGAAATCTTCGATTCGAGTCGAATATGTCGAGAGCTCGACACCGAGAATCGGATAAATTACCAGCCAGAGGCAGTCCGCAGCGAGACGGACTTAATCCAGCCGCGTCTGTATCTCCAGGGAATGCCGGAAGAGAGAATCAAAGTCACATCTGCGATAGACGCGGGGCGAACCTCTAGATTGTCCCCGGTCGATTCGCGTTTAAGATTGATGACGCGACACTCTTTCTCTCGGTTTTCGCATCTCTTCTTCTCGCTCTTATGCGAAACAGATGAACGAAGGAAGATACGTTTTTCCTGAAAAGACTGCCAAGCCCGGGCACGCCCCGGTTCTAGAGAACGAGAAAAGAGAGATCGAGAGCGCCCGACCTCGACAGGATAACTGGAAAATACTCACTCGTACTCGAATCCTAAAGCGCGTCATCCTTTCGCGTGACGAATGTTTCGTGGCTGTGAAGTTCGCGGAAGTAGCTTTTCGAGTTCTCGATGAAGCCCTATTTCTCGTGATTATCATTAACTTATATCCAAAACGATGATGTCTAAAATAAAATTTAAAAGATCGAGTCGATGACACTAATTTCAACGATATTATTCATCGTAACAAATATGAAACAATCCTCCTTTAAACTCAGCCGCGAATAAATTCCGAATCTTCAAATTCACAGCGAGAACGTCTCTCCCATATTTTTGTCTTCTTCTCGAACAGCGAAACGATGTCGATAGAGGCGTCGAAAATATGCGGAACGATCGCGTAGGTGGTATACTTCAGGATTGCGGATGGTTATGAAAAAGAAAAAAAAAAAAAAGACAGAGGGCGAAGGCATGGAAAAAATGGAGGGAACGGAAGACCGAGAGTGAGAAAGAGAGCGAACCAAGGCCTCGCGGCATCGTTCATCATTCGCCGGAGAACGGCGTAACGTTCCCCGGTTCGGTATGCCCCTCTAGCGAATCGAAAAAGCTCTCTTTCTCTCTCTCTCTCTTTCTTTTTCACTCTCGCGAGTGAACACAGCGACGATACGCGATAGGGAAAAGAAGAGAAAGAATAAGAGTACGGAGCTTAACGTAGCTGGGGTAGCAGAGGGTGGAGAGGGGGTACGTAGTATACTTTTGCCGAGGAGCAGAAAGATCTGCATAGCGAGAGACGGCATCTCGCGACGAGCGAGCTAAGTGCGGGATTATGCAAAGCAGCGGCCATACAGTATAAAAATACGGAGCGACTCCGCGCCATCTTTTCCGGACCATTCTAATAACTTGCCGCAAGCCGGCGAATTCCTCGCTCGTGGTCGCGAGGACGCCGTATTCCTCGTGGTGGTGGTGGTGGTGATGCTGCTGCTGCTCTTTTGCCCCCGTTCCCGTTACTTCGGGACTCCATATACTTCGGCGAGCGAGCCAGAAGTCCACCCCTCTTCCCGTCTATGACACGATACCCGTACGTATTATATACATTTATATGCATTTGCATATATATATATATATTCGCAACTCTCGATTCGAGCAAAAGCCCTGTGGAGCGAACGCGTGGCGTCTGCGACGAATAAAAGACATCTCTCTCTCTCTCTTTCTCTCTTTCGCACACACACACAAAAACTGTTCTTTCTTGAGAAAAATAATCGTGAAAGTTTGACGATGAGAGTAACGATAACTCGCGGTGTCTCTTCTTGAGAAAAAATATTATCGAACGAGTAAAATATAACGCGAGTTTTGCATTCTTCGACAATGGACGTATCGTATCGGTGAAATTTTTCGACATGAGAGAATGGGAGCGGAAAAAATTCACGTGTTTGTCCATTTTTTGTGTCGGTGTGTTAGGTTTTTGTTTTTTTGCTGATGGGGTGCATGTTTTTCACGGTGTATGTTACATATTGAACTATACCGGGTATACGTATATAAAATAGCTGACGTAAGGTTTGCGTAACTCGTGCGAGAGGGGAACAAGGCGAATCATCGATACGAATGAAAACGGTGTTAACGAGAACCTCTTAACGAATATCTCGAACACTCGTAGTTGAATGAATCGTAAGGGTGATATTCTCATGGTTGGCACGCAGCGAAAGTGCCCATCTCGCAGAGAACACATGGCGTTCCCGCTACTCGAACGAGAATCTCTCTCCTGCCAGTCATAGTCTCGTGATGAATGTCGTATGAATATTCGGATCTGCCTCGTTGATTTCGGGGCGAGATTGATTCGCGCGAGGGAAAGTGATGGTCGTCTCTCGTTGCATGACGCGCAGGAGAATCGACGTTAGGGGCTTCTAATGTGCGGGATAGTTATATCGCGCAACGCCATTAGCGATTCTCCATGTGTTCAAGGCCTGATCAATGTGACAACGACAACTCGCGATTGGTGTCGGCAAGTCATACGATTAATGTTTTCGCACCTGATACGAAATCGATCGCATCCGGTGGGAACATCGCCGGGTTAACTTTTAGATTGCCGCGTTCTTCGATGATAAAACGTCATAGTATATTGAAAAAAAACTCATGCATAAATTTGAGAATGTCCTGGAGAAATGGTTCTAGCAAAATCTCAGCTGTTAGAGTGGCCAAGCGACAGTCTAAAGTTTAAGATTGGAAATTTCCCAAACTTTGAACATTGAAAAGATCGACATTTTATTTATTTATCGTTTTATTTTTATTTATTTAGTTATTTCACATATTTCTATGCTCGAGTAAAAAATGGGATTTGCTTTTATTCCTCTTACTCGCAATAATTCTAATGAAACGACCGGGGAGGCACCTGGATAAATTTATATATATATAGACATAAGATACACACCGTAGATCATTAATTTCGTAACTTCTCGTCTACGCGCCTCACGTTTTCCGCATGGCTCGCGATTTTGGTACGGCGGTTTCGCGAACACGGGGGCTTTTGTAAGATAGCGCGGCACGATATCGCAAAGTCGCATTAATTCCGTCCGGGGGTGTCTATGTTCCCTATTCCACCTTCGCTAACTACACGGTAACGGCATGCAATAACGTTTCGGTTTTCTCTCTCTGTCTCACCCTCGAGGGGGTTCCGCGTTTCCTTCATCTCATACGCGCTCCAGCATTCTCGCTTCCTCCTATCCTCGCGTGTGTCGCTTAGGTAAGGTATTCACGTAACGCATAAGCAATGCCACGCGCAGCCACCGTGTGCACAAAGATAAGGATGGTTCTCGAGCTACGTGGATGGGCCTTCACCAGCAACCTCGCTTCTGGGCCGTACCTCCGGCGTCTTATACGGCAACTTCAAACTCGATTCACCACGGTGGATATACAGCCAAGAGCCTTTAGAATCTCGATATTAATAACGCTTCCTCTAGTACCAGAATCCTCTCGACTCTTGAACGAGCCGAAGATGAATCTCTATACCGCTTAATTGTCAAAATAACAATTTAATTGCAAGCTGTTGCGAAGTTCGAGGTTTCGCGCAAGAGAGAATACAAAATTTTGCATTCGCGCGGATCGAATGATTTTTTTTTGTTCGTCATCCCTGTAATTTATTTAACGCGAAATTAAATGTAACGCGCAAGATAGAGTTTCGCTCGATTCGAGACAGTCGTGGAAAGGAAGAAGAGCTAGACGGATCGTACAAGCACGAGAAATAGAGAGAAGAGGGATCTCTCACTTGATATGCATGGTCTTCGTGATAAGTCAAGGAATTGCCCAAGCGTCTGTGAAATCCCAAATCTCTCGCACTCATCTACTCGTCGAGAGAGAATTTTCACCCGGTGAATCGCGCCTCCGCGCCTGCTGCTACGCCGTCGAAAGAGAATATTTTTAAGGTGTATGCACGAAACCACGCCCCCTTATTTCTAAAATCCTCTGAACTCATCACACGTTCAATTTGTCAGCGGCTCTTTTATCCCGGCGTGAATTTACCCCCGTTTCTGCGAATGTCTCGCGGTGGAAAATATATCAACATGGAACAAGTTAAATTTTATATCTGCACGAGTATAAAAATATTCATAGGTGTGAGAATTGTGACGGATAAAATTTGACATAGTCGCGTGTTTTTCGTATTTTGAAAATTCAGTTTTTCCCACCGATCCAAAATCAGGGTTTTTTTCGATTTAACCGATCTGGTGTACAAGGTGTCAAGAGCTCGACCGTCGGTTCACAGGTCAGTCGTACACTCGTGCTAGGGGGTGTTAACTGCGTGCGCGTGTCAGCCACGTGCTACGGCGGGGAGATCAGCGCGTGACCCCTCGGTCGAGGGCTGCATGTACGGATCCTCGACGATTTGAACTCTCGGTGAATTAGTCCTACGATGTCTGGCTACACGCGTACTGATATTTCGACGTGTAACGAAGACAAATGGGTCATTGAAACAGGATCATCCGAAAAATAATCGAATGGCTCGAATATTTATTTTGTTTTTTTTCAATAGTTTTTGCATAATTCTTGGTTCATCATAAAATTGAGATAAGTTCGACAATTACGATATGATTAATATCGATACGATAGCCCCGATCTCCCTAATCCAAGAATGGTTCGACACAGATAAAGATAAATTCACCGCGGTTCGTCCCGGAGTCGAAATCGTGCCAAGATGCACGACGGGATATTAGCGAGATAACTATATAAGGTATAATATCGTAGCGAAGTTATACGACTCTCAATTAGGATTATTTGATTCGTGATCCGCGAATCTGTGACGCGTGAGATTTAAGATTTGCGAAAATACGACATGATCAATACGAATCTTATATTATTTTATGTTCGGAGTGGTACGAGGAGGATGGAGGTAGTTATTGGCACGGGTTGGAAATCAGTCCGGGTTTTCGCTGCGAGTCGAAGAAAGGTCGGTTCTTGAAGAATAAGAGCGAGCGAGCTATAAAGGATGAAACGAGCTTTCGCGTGGCCGATCGAAAAGTAATTACAACTTTTTCCCGTCCGCAATCGAGAAGTTAATGTCCTTTAACCTTCGGGCGTTCCCTATTGGTTTCCCCCAAAGCCTTCGAGGAACCCGTAAGAACTGGACGGCTCTCACATGCCCGATAAAATGGATTGCTCGCTCATGATTGATCACCTATTGGTTCGGTTCCCGCAACTCGCCGTCTTTCTTTTTGCTCCTAGTAGACTCGCGTTGCTCGTGCGATGTTACGATACACGATGTCTCGAGAACACGAGACTCCCTTTCTTTCTCCCTCTATCTCTTTCCTCCCTTTCTTGTGAATTAACATTTTATAAAAATAACACGTCAAAGAGAAATCTCAATTGAGACGAATGAATCGAAGCAATCTTTTCCAACAAGATTGCTGAGCGAGGGATCAACCATAGGACCAGCAGCTAAGAGACAAGTCTAATATTTTCACCGGTTAAAACCACGAAAAATGCGATGACACGCCCGGATAATCCGAAGAGCAATGATCATCTATAAGAATCTCGTCGGCACCTTCTGTCCCGTTCGGTCGACTTAACGCCTGGCTCGCTCAAATCTTGCCCACGTTCGCTTCAACGAAATATCTTTTTGTCACAGAATTGATAAATTCCTCTCAATAAATTCGAACACTGGAGAATTCAATGTTTTTATTAGATCGATAGTCGCACGATGATTAAACTAAAAGTGAGAAAAATCTTTGTTTCATCTATCGTTCTATGTCTCTCACTCTCTTTTCGAGTAACGAACGGAAAAACGAGAGAGAAAAGAAATTACCGAATAGTCCCGGCGCGATGTCGAAAATATTCTCGATCGTTCGTCAGTTTGAGTTACAGGGGTGGGTTCTGGTGGCGGTGTCGCGGGGGAGGATTGCGAGTCCGAGCGCGCGAGGGTGGCGATGGTAAATTTCCCGTTATACGAACCGCGTGTGCGACCGTGAACGGGGTAGGTTTTCCTGCGGTGATGCGCAGAACCCTTCGCAGGAACGAGGTACGAGGTGAAACGCGAGAGCTTTGGCAAAAGCTCTACGGTCGCGCGCGCCTCGGCACATGTGTCGAACCTGAAATATGTAGGCGTGGCCTCGTCGAGCTAACAGACGCGTCCCGACTACCGAATATGTTCACCCCCGTGGTCGACGCTCCACCCCGTGTGGCAGGGTTGAAGCTACGATTGGCCCGTGCCACCCTCAACCGCCTCCACCTGCACCCTCGTCGGAAAACTCGGTTGGTGTTAACTCCTAAATACGGGGATGCGCGATAGCGGCACGCTCATTCGAACGTGGACCATCGTCGGTCCAAGTCGTAATAGCGAATATCGTCAGCCCGGTTACGTAGCTTTCGAAGTTTCGAGTGTCCAACCCGCGAAAATCATTGGAATTTCGACGTTTGATTGTGAAACATGGAAATTTCTATGAAAAGTACGGAGGCGTTTAGTGTCATCGAGATGAGAGACTGATACGAAATTTTGACAGTGACAGCCCGTCAAGGGGTTGAACGTCGGCGGGCAGAGACGTCCGGAAAAGTGAAGGGGAAGGAAGAGGGTGGTGTCCGCAGACATTTTCAACCTTGTGCAAAGGTAAGTCAGAATAAATCTCTAATTGTCATAGGTGTTGTCAATAAATTCCAATTAGTTCGGTCCATCCTCGTCATTGGCATTCCAACCTCCTGATACCCAACGTATTCCTGGAATCGTTGTATCGCGTAAGAATACCACTAACATATATCACTTTCAAATTGTCCATCCAGGCGAAGTGTTCCCGATCGCATCGCCACGATGACAATGGAAGATCGCTCGGGAGGCATCGAACGTGCCGCCCCCGCAAGTTCAACCGCCACGACGACGACATCGTTGTTAGCGACAGTAAGGACGGATTTGCCACTCGATGCGTCGTATCCGTTGCAACGTGCCAGCAAGCGTTCGTTCGACGTTGCATTTCTGGTTGCACCGGACGAAAAATTGGCTCGTCGGCAGCACGAAAAATTGCGTCTGATCTCGACCGATCGTTTGACCGACAGCGGACGGCGTGATCGAGGGCGGGAAGAGCCGACGGATCTTGTTCAAGATCGCGAATACCTCGATAGACTGCCCCAAAATTTAACGATCAAGCACTTCGATGCCGAGAGACGAAGATTACTCCAGTGCACGGAAAACTCGATGAGTCCACCGTACTCGTCACCGCGAACGTTAACACCAACGTTGCCAGGATTGTCGCCGGATTCCGAGGTCGGGAGATACACGAGCCAATCTAGGGGTGGAAAGAGTCCGAGTCCTCCGATATTTCAGCAGCGTATCACTCGGCATCCGACCGTTATCGGCAGTCTCGCGGAAACCGTCGATCAGCAAAATCTCACCTGTGGAAAAATTTACGACGCGATGATGTGTCCCACGAGACAGGCCGAGTCGCGCAGCGCCTTCACCAAGGTCAGCGTCACTGGGAACATGAGAAACGGAACTTTCGACGATGGGCAGTCATCACCGCGATCCTCGATATCTCCGGATCGAGGAAGTTACCAGAGCAGCGTAAGCCCACCCGCGATTGGTCCACTTCCACCCACGGCTGGCTACAAGTACGCGTCTTTTCCCGCCGCCAAACTGGCGTATCCGTTTCTCGTCAGTTCCGAAGGTCAGCAGACGGGTCTTCTGGAAAATCTGAAGATACCCCAACTGAGCCAACCCCCGAAGGTACCGAGTCCCAACAAGTTGTCCGGTTTTCGTCCGGAACTACCGCCTGTCTACCCCAACCTTCCCTACAATCCCATTTCCGTGTTTCCCCCGATGGCAGAGGCTCTGACACGACCCCGTTTCCTCGCTACCGCCGCAGGTGTAGCCGGACTTCTTCCACCCTCGTTTGCCCTCAGTCTACCCGCTCAAAACGTCTGCGCCAAGTGCAACCTGTCGTTTCGCATGACCTCCGATCTCGTTTACCACATGAGGTCCCACCACAAGAACGAACACGCCGGCGAAGCCGCCAGACGACGTAGGGAGGAGAAATTGCGCTGTCCCGTTTGCGACGAGAGCTTTCGGGAGAGGCATCATTTAACGAGACACATGACCGCCCATCAGGACAAGGAGAGCGATGCGATCGTCGATCAGGTCGAAATCAAGAGGCGAGCCGCAACCGTACACGGCAAGTGACGGCGCAAGGTAAACCGGGATGCGCATCAGGTTCCCTCCGGATTTCCGTTCGAGAATTGATATTACGTGAACTTAAGTGCAATGTCAGAAAGATCGTAGAAAACGATTTCTTCGTACTTAGAAATAGTGGAATAATCATCCGACCTTTGAGTTTCGTGGGAAACGTTTTTTTAAGGGCACGAAGAATGGCTCGCTGGAAAAATGTCCCTTTGGGCTCAACGTACGTACGACGTATATTCGATACTGAAAAAAAAAATGTTCTTCCGCAATGTTATTGTAACACATGTAAATTATTATCGTACTAAAAACGTAGCGTTACGACCTGTCGAGGCAGATTCCCTGTCTAGTCAATATTAGGTAGGCAAACAAATTATGAACACTATTTTCCCCGATTGGAGACAAGTGCATCGCGATTGATTTCTGACTTTTCGGGTCGAGTTTCCTAGACCCCGCGATCGAACCTGCGAGTTTCGTTCAATCGGTTTCTAGGGTGCGACGTTGGCGAGGGTGAACACGCGGTACCGCGAACGGGTCATCGAAAATGTGTACAAGGGCGGGGCGTTGGGTGTAAAGCCCGTTGATTCGGGAGCTGGCAATAAATAGATCGTAAACCATAACCGTCCCGCGTCACACATAAACCGTCGAAGCGCGCATAATGGTAGGAAACAATGAATGTCGTAATCGGAAACAGTGCCGGTTTGTTATCTGCCATTCACACTCCATTTAACTTCAAACGACGAATCGGCGCTGCTCGCTCAACGCCACCGGGCGCGCGTTCACCCGCCGTTTTAAATACACTGACGCGACCTGGCCCACTCACCCTTAGCGTTTTCGCTCCTCGGTCGTACTCCACCCCCGGCAAATCCGACACAGGGTTAATCGACGACTGTGCGAACTCGGTTCAAACTCAGCCACGAATCGTGTAATTTATCGAATTTCCTTCATTGTTTCGAATTTCCAGCTTTGAAATACAACCGATGGATTTCAAGCGCGAACAATGACGTGGCTCGAGGTTATAAATGTACATCGGCGGTCAAGTAACAGACGAGTCACATGAAAATATTTCTCGTCAAGAATATAACAAACTTATTACGATTTCGTGATAAAATTTAAGACTCGCTGCGATGCTATAAAAGAAAATGATGATGTAAATATTAGGATCGCGTGAAAGAATGAGTTCGAGTTAACGGGTTACTGTACAATCGTAATATCTCGACATATTTCCGGATACGTTTCTTGTAAAAGTTTCCTTAATTCTTGTGAAAAAAAATTAAAAAAAAAAATATATATATATATATCCCCGACTCGGGCAGGGCATAAAATTGCGAAGTCGAGTGGTGACACGGTATACCCGATCATGTAAAGTATTTCAATGGATTACCAGTATTATAATATTAAGGTACGAATAATAATAAGAATATATTGAAGTTTTGTTTTCATTTTCAGATAATTATTTGATTTTGTCATTCTTGGCATATTATTAAAGGTACAAGGAAAACAAAAAAGAATTGTATCACTTCGATGTAAATATCACACTGTAAATAAGCACCTGTATGTATCGAGAAATCGTTGTTAATTAATAAAAGAATATCGGCAAACAAAAAAAATAAAAACTAAGAAGAAACGAAAAGTTTAAAAAATCATTATTCGCCGGTTATTCCGATCGCCGCGATATATAAGAGACTTTGATGGCCAAAATGGAATCTCGTCGGAATTTCGAAAGCCCCAACAGCGAGTCTGTAAATCACTGGAAGCCGATTACACACGACAACAGATATTAATTTCCGGCGGCCCCACGACGTATCTCCGGCCAGATTTTCCCAGGCGAATCATTCGCTTCCTCGAGGGTCCGAAAAAAGTAAAAGAAAATAAAAGAAAAAAACCTGTTAATAACGACGATGGTCAATAGAGAATGTAATAAGTGATCACTGATCGAGTATCATTGTTCCGTCCTCTTTCTGTTCGTTGAAATTAATACCCTACCACAAAATCTATAGCATCGATAAATACCGATCGATGCCAAAGCTTCTGTGCGAAAAGATAGCAAAGTATATATAAAGATTCGAGTACAAAGTAAAGCTCTCGAGTGCAATGTGTATTATATAAATTTCTTTCGTTCATGACGAGATCGTCTTACACTCGAGGAGAGTAACGAGACTCGAGTGAACGTGAAAACTGTTAAGAGCCTTCGCGAAAGGATTTCACTAAACGGATATTGTCTAATCCTTGAAGAACCGCAGCCAATACGACAAACAATCTCTTACCACCCTCGAGGGCTTAAGTTTGCCTTCGCCAACCCCCTTCTGTGACGGCACAGGGTCGGTTCTCGCTCTCTCTCTCTCTCTCTCCCTCTATATATATATACATATATATCACACTCTCTCTCCCTTCACCCACGAGTAAGTGTGCTTACCCTCTGGCCGAGGTCCATAAAGATAAATAACATCGAGCATCGCACCACGAGCCAGTGGCTCGTGTAGTGGTACGAGCTTCTCCTTGCGTTCGCTGCGAGCATCGAGCATCCCTCTTCAGGTTTCGCAGGAGAACACGAGGGCTCTGTAAATATATATATATATATATAATATTCCCCATCCCTTTTATCCCTCGCGTCTCTCGCAGGACCTCATCTCGGTTTCCTCGTCTCCTTTCCACCCTTCGCGTGGCTCTCGGTCGCTCTTCCCACCCTTGTTAGCGATATAACCGTTCCGTATCCGTGGCGTGGTGAATCGCGCGCATGCTTGTTCTGTCACTGAAATAATGACAATGTCATAGGCCCTAGCGGATTCGCTACGGCTTCCTCGCTGCCACGTGGGCGACGATTGGATGCGGGCATGCTAATATGGCGTCCGTTCCGAGACATTAAGTCACGACGATGTTTTCTCTCATTCATATGTACATATACAGCCCCGGAGGAAGATGAGGAATAAGAAGAAGAATGGAAAGAAGCGCTACGCGGCGAGGACATAGGGTGCTTGGAAATTCCACCCTGGCCCATCTTCTCTACGGTTTACTACGTGTGACCGTAACGCTCGGACGGAACTTTTTTTTTTATTCAGTCAGGGGATGAAACTTTCGTTCCTCGTGACAATAAACCTACATTTTCGCCGCGAATCTTTAAACACCCATTTTTATCGTTTGTGAGCAAACCCTCGAATGATTCATTGCCCGAAGATTTATTTTTTATTTTCTTACTTCCCAGTAAAAAAAAAAGAGGAAGATTAAAAAATTATTTCAATAAAACAATATTAACCAAGGACAAGAAGTAGAGCCCATAAATTCGTTAGGGATAACAAGAACAAGAGCGTACGCACTCTCATGAAAATCGACACGCAGACGACCGCGTTAACTGACGACCATAGACCACGTCGTCCCTGCGTCACCCCGAATTCCGATTCGCCACGGGCTTTCAGGCCGATTATGTAACTTGACTGCGAACACGCAGCTTCTACCGGTCTCACGATAATCCCTGAGCCAGATTTTCAACCCCGTAAACTAAACGCTTTGCGAACATGTATATATATATATATATCTATAGCCAATATGTACAAGGTCGTATAATGCAATGAGTGTAGTGGAGCAATTTTTACGGATCAAACCGAGACACGAAGGTCCTTTCTACTCACGTCTGGTTCCCAGAGACCTCGAGCATGTACACGGCATACGCGAGACGCGTGCCGGATGTTCATATGCCTCGATTAAATACGCTTCGAAGAGAAAAAAAGGAAAAACAGCAATCTGTATCGCCAATGGCCAGGCCTGCGATATAATTGTTTTTAGATTCGTAAAGTTATAAACAGCGATACGAACCGTTGTTCGAAAGCATTTATCATCGTGATAACATTGTTTATATCGCAAACTCAATGAACGATCGTCACAAAAGCTTTCGTGGGCTCTTCGTGTATGGATATTCCGTGAATTTTGTATTCTACACGTTTCGTTTTGTGTAGAAGCGTGGTGTGTATGCCCCTTATTCGGGCATGACAGTTCGGTGATTAAAAACGGAAGTGTGCGGACGCTGCACCGCTCCAGTGGACGGAAGGCCGCTTCTCTCTCTCTCTCTCTCTCTCTGTCTCCCTCTTTCTCTTTTTCTTTCTCTCTTTCTCTCTCTCTCTCTCTCTCTCTCGCTGCCACTGCCGTTGACCATCCGACCACCTTTTGATTTACTGGGTGATATTTCGTCGCTTCGCAACACCCGACAATGGGCGCTTCGTGGTTGACATTTCGTTCGCGAAATTATTGCGAGCGGTAACGCGCGCGAGCTTTCACGACCATGAGCGTGTATGTTTCGAGCTGGTCAGCGGCAGTTTTCGCGAACTGGTCCCGGACTGGACGGGCCCTCTTCATCACGCGCGCATACATAGCTACATACCTGTAGGCGTTGGAAAAAAAGAAAAACACCGGCGTGATTCCAGCAGTTTCGACGCACTGCGCGTTCTTCCTCTTCTACCTGTGGTAAATTTTCGCCATTTTTATTTTGCACCTACGGAGTTTTTTCTCCGCTGAAAAAGTTTCCCTGTCTCGTATCCACGTCTCCCTCTCTCGCTCTGTCTCTTTGATTGTCGTTGGTATTCGCGCCTTTTGTCTCTTTTACTCGTCATTTTTTCTATGTCTCTATTCCGACGTCCGACGAACGTCCGCTCGTATTCCACCGGTACCAACTGCCCAGCTGTGAATTTATCGCGAACGCCGAGACCTCTGGCATGCGAGAGATTCATTCGAGTGCTGTTGCCACCCTGCCACTATTCGATTTTTAATGCACTCTTATCGTAAAATTTGGATTCTTTTCAGGAATAGAAAATAAATTAAAATGTATGAATTTATCATTTTTTCTAAGAATTTTATTTATTCTTATTATTATTATTTAGCATCCTCGACGCAATATGCCAAAGTTCGCATACAGCTGTTGTATATTTCAGATATATTATTTCTAACGCTTCGACTGTCAGGCTACTTGAATATGTTCACCGCAAAGCAATAAAATACCGTTATCTTGCTTGTGCCATTACCCCTTGATTCGAAGCAAGAGAGAGAGAGAGAGAAATGGCGAACCATGAGGCTTTCATAATTTACATTCCTATCGGTACCTTCGAGAAGATAAGTCCATTTAAATAAATTAGTAATGCTATCTCGTTCTTCACTGTTCGTGTGGGAAGGGAGATCGAGAGTTCGGAAGAAGGGGGATTAAATGATATTTTATCAATTTTCACTGCGATTCGTTACGCCCAGTGACGCCCTCGTTTTTTCCCTTTGTCCTCTCCGAAGACCCTTCTATTTCACTCGTTCTACCCTCTTTCGGTAAAAATTTTCGTTCAAAATATACATCGTGACGATTATCGATGAATCGCGAAATATAAAAATATTTGGCTGTTTTTAACGATGCGGAATTCATGAAATTTTCATCGAGGAATTAATTTCGCGCGGTGAAAAGCAACACCGGCGAATCTTTTTGCTGCTGAAAGTGTTCTGTTCGGGCGTGCGGATGTATTTCAACTGTGAGGGTTTTCACAGCAACCTATATATATATATATATCCATGTTTGTAGGTACACACAGTTATCTACGTGGGACATAATATAATGGGGCATAACAACGGCGTTAACACGCAGTGGTCGACCCCGGACACGACCCAGGACCCTCCCGGGGTGAGTTACACCTCTGATAATTACTAGAAATTAATGCGCCACGGCCTATTCCCAGCCGCTCGCCATTGTACCACTCACGTGAAGTTATATCGTTCGGGATTTCTCCGTACACGCTTATTCGTCGTTCGCTTTACACACCCCGTCCGTTAACACGCTCATATCCATCCCCACGTACTTTGATCCGAGCAGATGAACACACGAACACCGATGTTAGAAGTAGATACTCGATAAATCAATCGCAATTTCATATTTCGATTAATGAATAACGATACAACGAATGTGTACAATTTTATGATTCACAGTTGAATTTTGTGTATTTTTAAAGACTGTCGTAGACACGAGACGAAAAAAAATTGAAATTTTGTTTTTTAAAGTTAAATCACCAGACTCGCAGGGACGAATTCTGTCGCGTATTAGTGTTGCTCGCGCAAAGCCGAACCGCGAAGGATGATATTAAGAATCGCTGGATTCTCCAGTGTCGCTGCCTGCTACTGCTGGCTTCGGTCAGATAGTTTAATGTGAATTTATTGCGATCGAGATTGGTCGCCTCTGACTGTGCGGTGCGGCAAGCAGCAGCATAGTCGCGTGCTACGAGAGAGAGAGAGAGAGAGAGAGAGAGAAAGAGAGAGTGAGTGCGACGTCAAACCGATAGCCACGTCGTACCAAAACCCAGAGGGGTACAAACCCAGCGTCCCTGTAGCCTGAAGTCCCACTGCTTTCGCTTATAAAATCGTCCTCGCTATTCCACCAGGGAGAGGGAGGGATGAGAGACAAGAGAGAAAATAGAAATCTCGGCTGGTCGTTCATCAGTGTTTTAAACCACCGAGACGTACGTCTCTTTCTCTCTCTCTCTCTCTCTCTTTCGCCCCTTCCGAAATTGAACGGGAAGTGTGTCGTACAGATCGCCGAGGATGATATCACCTTATGCGGTGATTCAATCAGCTCTCTCCAACCCCACTGTCAACCCTCTGCTTCGTATACCAGATTTATATCTAAAAACACCCCTGTGAATAAGAACTCCGGCGAACCACCACCGTTTAATTCGACAAATTTTCCATAACGGCATCGACTTTTTTATTCCCATATCCCGATCACTATGCTATACCTACTGTGAAAATTCGATTAAAAGTTCATCCTTCGTTCGCTCGAAATCGTACGAAAAAAAATCGCTAATATCTCAAAGATCTACCGCCTAGGTACCAGTGCTGTCCGAATAAATTCGAATTTCGTATATATTCGATACGAGAGGATGAGGAATAGAGTGGCTATACTGCTATAGGGTAGTTTTTATACATTCCATGTATATCGGTATTTAATAATATACCTATACTCTCGTCCTCTTTCACACACAAGAATTATATACATACTTATATCTATATCTGATATCATAAAGTCGGAAAGCCCCTCTCACTTATACTAAGCTTTTTCTCGCTGCGCCCTCAACATCGACCTGAAACTCCTGAGATTCCCTGTGGCGAGATCTACGACTGAGGTGACTCGCGCGAATGGTCGGGAGTGGGAGGCGGGCGGGCGAGGCTATTTCTATCTCTCTCTCTCTCTCTCTCTCTCTGTCGCGAGATTCTCGTAATTCACATTACTTTAATTCATATGGTAATCGGGTACCACGGAGGCCCGGGTTACGGGAAAACTTTCGACGAACAATGCAAGGGACAATGGTTCTATGGGTACGAAGAGAGAGAGAGAGAGAGAGTTGGCGAGAGAGGTGCAGGAGGGAATGGGGTACACGATGACAACCGGGGGTGGTGAAGCCGGTGGGTGGATGGGTTGAACGCGATATCGGATTCATCCCATCCCTTCCTCTCTACCTCATGTCGCCTCCCCCCACTCCTTTTCACCCGTGTGGACGACATGCCCGTTATCGACAATGTCCGACCGCTCGACCGGAAGCCATTTCGTCGCTATACCCTCTCGCGCGCATATACTCTCGTGGTGTATTTCTCTCGTTTAATACCGGTACGGTTTGCCAGCCGTGACGAAATTTATACGAATGTTTCAATGTGAATCGGGAGATATACGTAGAATTTTGAGCGAGAGAATGGACCGGCCGATCGGCTGGTCCGAAGAGAAATCCACCGGGTCGAGGTATTTTTAGCGAAGATCGATCTTCCGGGGGCAATTATGGGCGAGGAAGGAAAATACATGGTTGTTTCATTATTTAAATCGTAATATTAATAATATCATGATATTTTCGCGTTTTGGCGCGATTCTCACATTCGTATCGTGAAAAAAGATGGTGTATGAGTTATTTTCCGACTTCCTCTTTTTACTCTGTGACGACTACGACGACGACGATGACGACGACGACGACGACGATGAAGCAGAAACGGACGGTGTCGGTCTAGTGAGAGCGACGAGAATTCGCCAGCGAGGAAATTGACCGGTCGGCCATATGCGACGACTCGCGGCTGCCGCGAGATTGAGAGGGTTGCGAGACCGCAGCTCGTATTCAGGGTAGAGCGAGATACGGTGAACCAAAGTGTAGGCAAGCGAGCGCGAGACAGAGAGACACAGTGGCACGCATTACAAATTTAATCTTACAAATGGATCCAAAACTTGGAAACAATGGAATATATGAAATGCGGCCACGTATATCAAGTCCTCTGGTCTCTCTAGGCGCGTATATGCCGTCGAGTGACAAAGAGGGCAAGGAGAAGGGAGGTACGAGGGTCGTCTTCCGCGACGGGCAATATTGTCAGGACCGATCCATATTCTCGGGGTGAGAGCGAAGAAAGCGAGAAGACCGAAGGAACGACCAGGGGTATGGGCGTGGAGAGAGCGATAAGAACGAAACGAGAAAACACGAAGCTATATAAGCTGCTGCTTGTCGCCCGGTCGAGTTACGAACGAACGTCGCGCGACACGTAGCGAACAATCAGCATATATCTGCCTATTTTTCCAAAATTCATCTTACGAAAAACCCGTAAGTTTGAAAATGTTCACGCTCTTGTCGATAATTCATCAGATCGACCATCCTTGAACAACTTCATTTGGGAATAGGCCTGTTTACGAGGGCAATAATAAAACTTTGTTTCCGCAAGTGACAAGGCACGAAATATGTCGAAACAGGGATGGAGAGAATGTATCGTAAGAGGAAATATCACGATGTGGAATCACATCGAACGCGACGAGATTTTGCCTCCTGCATCTCGCACGAGAGAGGGTTGGTTGAGTAGTGAAGGAATAACGTGCCCCATATAAGTCTCTACGTATACGTAGGGGTATACCGAGGCAGCAGAGGGTCTCGTGGAACGTTCGTGTGCGAGGAAGAGACTCGTTCTCGGATGATGCTCGGTAGGAGAGATGAGAGAGGAGAGATGGTAGCGGTAGATTAGCATAAATATGGCGTCTTAGAGCGGGTCGTTTGTCATCGTTAGCAAAGCACACGCTTCCTGGGACTCGCGGAGTCACACTCCTCCGAATCGCGCGTGCTGTTTCTATTCCCGTGGAGAAAGCTTTATACGTGTAGGTGGTATTCGCGAGTATATATGGAAAACTGAAATAGTAGGGTGGAGTGGGCTGTTCCGTAGGTGGATTGCGTGCTGGTCTACGTAGGCGGAGGAGGGAGATGGCTAGAGAGCGCCTCCTACGTATCCTGCGAGAGTTGAGAGAGTCCCGCAGGAAGGAAGCCGCCGATGTGGCGACGGGTACTACGAACCCTCTATCCATAGAACGGAAACAAGTGGCTCTGGACCAGGAGATAGAGATAGAGAAAGAGCGAATGGGAGAGATAGAGAGAGATAGAACGAGAAATTCAGCGAATTTTCGGGGATACCAGGTTTGGAACAAGAGACACCGAGAGGGTATAACCGCGGGCAACCATGGAATAAAGACACGTGTGCTCTGCTCGCTCTCCGTTTCACAGGTATAGTTTTGTCACACGGAAAACTCGACGTTACAGCAGCAGCGCGAACAGAAATTGTCACGAAAACTAAAATCGTCGAGCCCAGGGATGAAAATTTCATAAATTTTCTGCAACCGCGACGATATCGACGCGACTGAAGAATACGTCAACTTTGAGGAAGAAGAAGAGGAAGATTATGAAGATGCGTACGAGAGTAAAGTATCCCCGAGCACGATCCCCAATCCAATCTCATTTATTGCAATCGTGCCTTATAGCAACGAGAGCCATCCCCTCCACCCCCGTCCCCCTTTCACCATTCGCGTATCGGTGCCAATCTGCTGAAACGCATCGCCATACTTCATAAGCACCCTTCTCGTGGTCGCTCCGGCGTGTAATATAATAAGTATATCGTTCGAGTATCGACGAAAAACCTCGGTCGAGGTTTTTTCTCGTCGATACGTTCTCGAGGGGTGGATATCACTTTTCTATTAACGCGATTGGAGAATTTCAACTCGTGAGTGAGATCGCCCGTCATAATCGACTCGATTATTGAATTGATTAAAATGTACCGCGTTGAAAATAAACCATCGATTTCTATAAATTAATAATCGTTGATCGTTTCGAGAAAACTAAAAAAGAAATTCACATTCTCGTTGAAACGATGCGTTGTTTTTTCTTTGTTCAACTGCTACCCAACGTCGTCTACGACGAGGGAAAATAAGGTTCCGGCTCGTAGCACCAATTTTCTTTATCGGGTTCCCGAACCAAAGCGTTTTTCGCTCACATCGGTACATCGACGGACGAAAAGGATACAGGCACTCGCCAGCGCCTCGACCGCCTACCCTTCCGGCGGCGCATTCGTTTCTCTCGAGGGAGCGTTTACCACGGATAATTCATATTTATGACCGACGGCTCTATCAACCCCACTTTCCTCGTATACATTTAATTGAGACGTCCGTGTCGGAGCCAATAGGGCGAACGAGCCGTTGTCTCGGAAAGGGAAGTGAGGAGCAGAGGGGTGCACGTCGCGAGGATATCTGCGCAGAAGCAGACAATGACGAAAGTAACGTGAAATGGTTAGTGCGAAGGACTTCGAGGCCTATTCTTCCTACTTTGCTTTTCAACACACGTGAGTAATACACCTACTATCGTACGTGTGTGCGTGATGTTTCGGCAGTTTTGTCCCATCGTCGATTCGTTCTACGCGGCTGTCCCCGTCTTTCATGTCCGGACGCATGATTCGTAATGATCGAGCGTAAATAATTTCAATACCGCGTTATGGTAAGAATGAAAATTTGACCACACGATGAATCTCGCTGAAATTTTCGCTTCATAAATCTTCGTTGGAAGTATTAATATTTATTTATTTATATTTCTGTGTTATTTAAACAAAAGGAAAACGATTAGCATGCAATTTTTGTTATCGCTATGAGCATTTCCTATGGGTTAGCTTGTACCGAAAAAACTGACATCGGAGGCGCAAAATCCACTTAGTTTTTAGAGGGCGCCCTTTCACGCCGAACCACCCCTCTACAACTATTAAATACTAATTCCATTAAAGCCTGGAAGGGTTGCGCGCTGGTTCGTATCTCTGACCCATATTTCATAGCGAAAGCTTTTCAATCTGAGAAAATACTTATGGATCCAGCGCTCGTGTGCTTCGCGGGACGCTATAGGTATATATGTATTTACCAAAGTCGACCCTTCTCCGCACGAGTCTCCGATGCCATACTATAGTCGCTGATGCCTTCTCGCACTCCGTTCCGCACACTCCCTCTCTGTATTTTTCGTTTTCTCGCTCTCTACTCTCTATCCCTCTCTCGTCATACTTCCTCTTTTCTACTTCGCAAAACTATACGCTATCTCACCGAGGCTAAAAATATGGAAGCCACTCTATACCCCCCCAGGACAAGCGGGATTCGATGGTGAAAATTACGGGCGGAGAAGTTTTTGTTTGTTTATCGCTTCTTGTCCAAAGAAAGAATAAAGAGAAAGCGAAGTGTCGTTATACATATCCCACGTACGGTGATCGTCAAGTTTCGCGATAAAAATTTTCTATTATACTCTTCGGTTCGCGTCTTTCATGGTGAGAGACGAATGGTCGTCGAACTATTCGTCGTGAGTTCGACGAAAAAAAATCGTTTTTCGATTTTTATTGAAATTTAATTCAGTTAAAAAATAATTTTGACAATTTGAGAACGAAAAAAAGCAATTTTTCATCGTTTGATTGATTGTACATGGATAGCGTATAAAAATAAAACACAAATGGACGAAATAAATCATGAATCGAATCTCGGGGATTATCGTAAAGTTTTTGTTAAATTTTCGACGATCAAGAATTACTTCGCCGGGACCAGAGCAACGGCGATATGCAATCGTCCAGAAGCTTCGTGATAACGGAGTTTCAATTAATATACGAACACGAGTCCGAGAGTGAGATCTCAGGTCGAGAAGAAAGATAATAATGGGACGTTCGCGATTCGGCGAGGATCGAAAACTCGACGAGTATATCCCGGGGCGAAGGCGATCCGTGAATCACCCGACGATTTTCTCGGACGCTATATACGATGTTATAACGATTCTGCGCGAAGCATGGAAACTTTTGAAAACTTTTATTTTCAATTACTTCGAAGATTCGACAAGGACGATCTATCGTACTGTCACACGGTCGAACGAGAGATCTTACGATTGCGCATCTGTGGATAGATGGCTGCAATTGTTCCTAAAAGAATAATCTCCTCGAGTTCAAAGAAATCGTTCCAACTATTCCCGATTTATCGTTACTTTTTAGCGTTACGATGTTATCAAAATATTACGGAAAAATGTTACCGATAACAAGAGCGTAAAATTATTCAAGGGCTGAAAAAAAGTATTTTAAGATCGGTATAAATTACAATTTTTTTCCGAAAATGGATGGAAAGGATCGTCCTCGTTATATTTCAGTCGAGACGGGAAGGTCCGAGAGCGAGATTCACCCTCCCGTGACGAACCGTTTTCCCCGAGGCGTACGTTTGAAAATCTCACGTACCGAATTCGTTGGTATTTAGGGTGCTCGTACGTCGAACTGTCAAGTAGATTAAGCCGATCGCGAAAGTGCAAGAGGTAATATCGATTATATACCGAGAACCCCTCGAGGCAAAAGCATTTTGCGGGAGGCACCAAAATGACGGATGCTTCCGCGCCTCCGTTCTCTTCGTCTCCGCTATTCTCTCTCGGTGCCGACGGGAGTCGAGAGTTCGCGCGACCCCTCGATCACACATTTTGTACACACACACACACACAGCTACGACTCACCGTTTCACGAAACTTGACCTGTCTCGCCTATGAGTTGTTTATGTATCGACGAGATTTCTTTCGATAAAGTAAAAACTAGATATACACCTCCCACCCCCAGACGACACATTTGATCAACCGAAGTACATTCTTTCTCATAATTTCCAATCAAGTTCGTCAATAAATTTATTTACCAATTTATTGATGAATATATTTATTTATAAATAATATTCGACTCTTAATATTGTCGAACTTATTATAATTGTCGGAGATAAATAAACCGTGACAATTTTCAACGTTACAAAGTGGTCCACCTCTAAAACTTCCTCTCGGCGCACAGAACGGTCATTAAGACCGAGAAGTATGCAAAACTTTTTTATAGCGTTGATCGACATATATATATATACGTCGAGGCAATCGGCAATAATTTTAGCGAAAGGGCATTGAGAGATCGCGACAGCGATAACTTCATCCATATTGGCTAGCGTGGGCTTCGGGATAAAGCGACGACCGCGAATGACTGTGGCGGTGATTAACTCTGTCCAATACACTTCTGCTTGACACGATCGCTATCACACATTTACACTCTTCTCTATGAATATAAGTGGTGTATATATATATAACATATAGAACGGTCGACCGTGCCGCACCATTCCGTCGCTTCTCAATAAGCGCAATAAACTCATTCGAGGCTTTACTGCGAATCGCTTTACAGCTTGCTCGGTTACGACGTAGTCCGCCGCTCTGCGAATATCGCCGTATCAACATAGAGAACGTGAAATCTCAACGCGACCGAACAGCCTCTCTGCTTTGTCTCTCTCTCTCTCTCTCTCTCTCTTTCTCTTTCTCTCTCGCAGAATCTCGGGAACTAGTTACCGAAACTGCGCTAGTTTAAATTACGAGCCATGGCGCCTTCGCGATTTATTTTTACATGGTGTGGATAATGTTCAAGTGTCCTTGCCGAGAAAGCTGTACCACCATGACGAGAGAGAAATACAGAGAGAGAGAGAAAGAAGATAGATGTATATGAAAGTGTATATCTATATATACGATACTTACTTTTTCCTTGCGGACTCCATCTCATCCAGATGATGCAAGTGCATTTACAGTCACACAAGATAAACGTGAAACGATTTCGAGATATTCACACGGTTATTATCGTTGTACTATTTGCATATACGTATAGGTCTCTGTTGCACTTTGACTATCTTTTTCATTCTTGCTACTCGTCATTCTTATTATTCACGAGTGGTGGATAATATAGTCAACGTCATGGCATGGTTTCTTATATTTTACGTCTCAGCTGGAAACCCCGGCTATAAAGCAAAACCCGTTACCCCAGTCATATATTTTCTTCGCTTTTTAATGAAAGTTCATAAACCAAGGTTTCATCAAATAAGAAACGTTATTTTTTCGATGCAAATGCTTAAAACTAAATGCATCACCTTTGATAAATCAGAATTTTGATATTTAACGAAAGCTAGATAGTTTTCTGAAAAATTCACAAAATTTTGAAATTTTCTATTCGTTTATCATCCGGCTTCGTCCGAGAATTTTACATAACGATGGCCGCGTGTTCCACGCATACATACGCGTGCTGAACGAAGAGCGGTGTGTGCCCCGAGGCCGGAATTGAAACCACCTCATTACCCCAAAAGGGTGCAAGGGCACACTTCTATAGATATAGATACAAACACGCACATACATATATATATATATATATATATATATATATATATAGGGATGAATATACGTACAGTGGGGAGAACGCGGCGATGGCAGCTCGGCGGTAGAATCCGTTTTGCGAATATCGGAGGTAATGTCGCTAGTGGTTTTATACTGGTATGGAGAACAGGGCAGGGAGTGTAAACACAAAACAAGTACAGGCCGCAGCCGCTCTCGTCTATTCGCCTGCGGCTACCGTTTTTCAGTCCCTCCGCCCCTCCTTCACGCCCCACATCTCTATTACATCCTGGCTCGAACCATGATGAAAAATGGAAATCGCGAGATTCGTCGTGGCCGCAGAGTGAAAAGCGAACGCGAGAAAATTTCTGCACTTTGGTGCGCGGTGATGCAGCGAAACATTGCGACCGACAAATTGCCAACAATCAGGAATAAGGATGTGATGTTCGTGTTGTAAGGGAAATTTACGATTCCGCAATTTCCTAATAAAGATTTTTTGGACAAAAAAAAAATTCGATCCTCGAGTGTCCACATTCGTAATTGAATTCCAAGACTCGCGGTAGGTTTTGCGGAGGACGAAATATTTTCTCCGCCGAAATGGATTTCATAGGGACATTACGGAATCGAAAAATTCGCGTACAACAAGGATATCATAATTGTAATCTCATTTTATGTTGATTTGTCGGTCGAAAGCTCGAAAAACTGAATTCTAACGCGTTTTCGTTTTTTGGTGGACAGGTTATAACAATTCGAGAATAAGAATGTGATACTCGTGTTGTACCTATAGAAAATTTCCTAAATTTTCAGATGAAAAAACAGTTAAATATTAATTAGAAATAATATACGATTTTTGAAAAAGAGTAAATACGAAAAAGTGATGTTTTTCCGGGCGATCGAAAGGTGGGGTTGAAAACGTGATGGAAGGAGAAAAAGCAGAAGAAGACGGTACAGGGGTAGTATAGAAACGCCTGGCGTATATATAAGAGGTCCAAAACGCCCCTGGAGCAGATGACACGTCCGCCTTCGCGCGATAAGGAAAATGGTAGCTGTAACACGCTCGGCGAAGATGCCGGTATTACGAAAGACACGAAGTCTCGTTGAACGGCTCACCGAGGCAATCGCGGCCTTTACGACACGACTTTCGTGATACGCGGGTACCGCGAGACTTTCAAGCAAGCACACCGTGGAGAACGCGTCTCTCTCTCTCTCTATCTCTCGCTCTCGCGGCACTTTCTCTCTGTCTCTCTCTCTTTCTTGCCTCTCTGTACGCTACTCGCATAACAAGGCCAACCCCTTCGAGCAATCCTCGTCGAGTGTTACAACTTTAATTAAACGTAACGCCGATTACGAGGTATAATGGCACTATGCGGGGCTTCGCGGTGTGACTCTCGGCGACGTTCTCCCGCGTTTGTCGATGATCTCGATAGGGATTTTCTCCCTGTGCTTCCCCGCACGTAGAATTATCCTTGGAAGCACAGATCTCGCTGGGATAAACTGCTGTTACCTACGATATTTCTCTAGTAACGAGAACATTTCTGTCCTCAACGGTGCGCAGATTTTTAACTAATGACAAATAATTGTTCAAAAGTCCAAAATAAAGTAGATTTTTTTTTCTTCGCTATCAAAATACAATTCATAAACAATTTGTAAATCCATGGTATAAAAATATATATTTAAGGACAAGTTAGGCGATGATATTTTTGATAATCGTTTTGATAAATTATTCGTCTGGCCGAAAATTCAATAATTGCGTTTTTAATGCTGGAAATAAACGCTGTGACTTCTTGGGCAACTTAAATAATATCTCTCATTGAATATTTCATGTCCCATCGGTCCAACGCTCCTATCTGTCTCTGTTTCAAGATCTTCGCAATAAGTTGCGAGACAAATTTTGACTTTAACGCGGTCGAGTTCGCTGTTGGAGAAAGAACGGCCTGTCTTATACCCGTGAGAGAGGGAGGGAGAGAGCACGTTGCACGTCGGGGGCATATTGGCTATCTCTCTGAAGCCCGTTGAATATTTCCGGGCAAATGCTCCCGTGTGCTATCCAGAGGAATACTTACGACTCTGTGTCTCTATGTGTATAGCGCCAAGAAGACGCTATCGCGGTCAAGATGGCGTTACATATACAGTGTGCTTCACCTTATATTAGCATATAAACTCCTAGCCAGCGGCACGAGAGACCGAGACCCACCCAGCGCTTTGATTTATGCAACAAATATGCCTCGCCCCCGCACGCAGATGCGAAATCCCAATGGAGAAACATCGAGGGCGCGCTCGGTTGTTTTCGCTTTGTTTACGCGCATGAACTGTTGCTGAGAAAGACATTTATATTTATCCTTCTCGATCGAACAAATTTTGACTCGATCCCATGACAATTAGCCCCTTTTGCTAAATCTAACGTCTAAAATTTAGCCGATGGAATTTTTACTCTACCACTGTATATAATTTGTGTAATGATTCTTGGGTGAACGATAAGTATGGTAATGGGAAGAGTTGCGAAATTAAAAGATTCTACAAAATGCAATAATTCAAGATCCGTGGTTTATCAAAGCGAATAAGCATAAATGAATAATTGCACGATAGATAAATTAATGTACGCTGCTCACAACGTTGGCTCGGTGGCTCTTACTGAATTTTCTCGTTCGCTCCGCTGCCGTCTCGTTAATCATTCATATTTTCTTTCATTAGTTATAGCCCCGATAGGACGCTCTGTAAACTTCGCGGCTGTACATGACGTACACCCGGTGAGCATTGTTAATATGTATCGTTAAATTTCGGGATCGTTGCAGTTGCGTTATTCGGTACGTTGAAACAAGGGTGTATAAAGTTTAAGCTCACGCGATTTAAGGGCGTTTGTGCAACCGCTTATGGATAACAGGCAATTTTCTTACGGTTTGTGGCGGTGTTAAAATATGTATGGGGCTTCGAGTTAAGCCAGCGTCAACGTTGTTATAGAGAGCGAAGCGTCGAGATCGCATTCGAACATGCAGGAGAACGGTGGGCAGGCGGCAGGGAAGCTGTTACCGAGTCATTTGCATGGCATCAACGAGATTTCGTTAAAAGCGCAACCCTCCCTCGTATACTCGCTCGTCCCCTATTCTTTTTTTCCATTGTTATCCGTTGTACGGATACACAATTTTCATTGTCGAGTAACAAACGGAAAAGGGAAAACGAAATATTGCAATAACTATGAATACTCGATTTCACTCGCAGTTTTGTATCTACGGATACAAAAGAAAAATTGCACATTTTCGGACTAGATGGATATTTAACATTTTTAGTATTATACGATAGTGACTCCTTAACAAATTTACTATTAAATTGCAAGAAGCCCTTTTTTAAAAACAAACAAAAAAATAACGGAGATAAACAATTCACTGATTGTAAGCATAGCCATGTATATTTCAAGATGGGATATCGTGTCATATTCATGATTGATAAAGTGGAAAATATTCGAAAGTGTACTGGGAAAATGGTTACTTCTTGTCGTTATAGCGGGACAAGCTAACGTTTGAAGATAGGACAGTTTTTACTCCAATGTGTACGGGGTACAAATTTGGATACAGTCGGTAAGCTAAATGGGACTAGATACAAAGTCTAGTCAGCGGTATATGGGGTTCTGCATGGGGTAATATAGATCACTACATCCGTCGGTAGGGTAATATCGACTATGGGGCATTTCATGGTCTAATGAACAATATAAACATGTGTAATATTGTCGTTATATAAAAAATGTTAATATTTCGATTAGATCATGTACAAAATTATAAACTAGTCAAAAATAAAAATTTTACAACATACCGTGTACCAGTAAGTCAGATTCCTGTAGTATTAACAAGTATTGTAAGTTTTTAGGAAATACTGTGTATCTATAATGTAAGCTACGAACTTTAGACTTTCGTCTCGTTAGGATAAAGTAATACCAGGCGGTAATACTTATCGACTACAGTACTATATTATCGACTACGGTACTACAGTAAGTCAGGTTTCTATAGCACTATGTTCTCATGGTTACCAGCTTTCGATAACCAGTTAGCAGCGTCGGTCTGATGTTTCGTTAAGAAAGTTTACGTACTTACCGGAATTCGATAATCGCTCGTTAGCGTAAATACTCGTACGGTATAACATGTTTCCTATATTTGTTCAATACGAACTGCCATTCGTAGATGCATTCTGTGCCCATCGGCCACAGAGTGCGCCATGTATATCGTACTGGGGCAAACGAAGGATGCAATTATTCGAAAATTGAATATTATAACATTGTACAACGATATATGAGATACCTGCCATAAAAATCACTAAATAAACTAAATTTTTCTTATTTTGTTTGATTTTATCTAATTTACAAAATATATCTTTAATTTCTCACTAATCGACTATTTTATTTAACCCGATTCTTAAAAAATCCAACTTTTTTTATAAAACTGTGCAGAGAATGTTTTTCTTTGTCATTACGATTTATGTCGATGACTGTGATCGATGGGATAATTTTATACGGAAATTAGGTACGTGTACGTGATTCTTTGACACACGCCACACATTTCTATCGTACCGTTCAGTTTCAGGGGCAAAAAATGTCCTTTCGTCTGGAGCACGCACGCATCGTACTTCGTGACAACAAGAATTGTCTGTACGGGTGTACGGTAAATGAGACGACGATTGGCTGCACAGCCTCCGGCTGAATCGAGTCACAGAAGCTGGTACAGTGTGGTCTCTTTTCTCCCTTACTCTCTACGTGCACGCCGCTCGAATCAATCACGTCGCACGCACTTGCAGCACCACATGCCGCTAATGTGTGTAACCCTCTGGACGCTCGTTTAGCCACCAAAAGGCACCAGCAGCAATCTCGCGAAGGGGGGATCCGGAATTCCTACCCTGAAGAGCGGCGGGGCTCGTCGCGCATAGGTTGCGCCACTTAAGGATTGAAAGCTTTATATATATATATACAATTTCCATTTTAGGAATAATTACTACGAGGACAGAGACACGACACCTGGTCTCGTTGCGGTATACTTCGGTATTTTCCAGCCTCGTAGTTATCCATGGCTGGCTCTCTCCGCATCAACGAAAAAAGAAGTAAAAAAAAAAGAAAAATGCAATAACAGTAAAAAAAAAGAAATAAAATCGAAGAACGCGTTGTGAAGTAAAATAATCATAAAATAGTGTTTATAATCGAGTAATTTATCATAATGCCCATTCTTACAGCGTGTACTGTATACATATTTACTCAAGTGTTACATTTGACTATACGTCCGTCTATATTAATACTTCCCGAACGAGCGCACCAGGTGATATTCTTCCATTGACCATTTTTCATTAAACCGCGTACAATGGGGTCTCGTGTTCGGAGAAAAAGTTCCAAAAAAAAAAGAAAAACGATACTGGATGAACGGACGTCCAACCAGCATGCTGGTTGATATTACGTGCGGTGGAGAGTTCAAGCGTGGATTCGAGACGATGGTGGGTCCGTGAATATACAAATAGCGACGAGCTGATGAGATATATATATACATATATATATATACATACACACATGTATATAAATATATACATATATATATTCCGTCGGCGCACGAGTGCACTTGCACGCGTAATTATCGAGCTCCGTGGCGCTGCTACGTGCCTCGTCTCCGGAGGATTAATTAACTCGTTCCGGCTGCTGGACACCGACTCATTATGCGCCACATCGAGGCGCAGCAACTGTGCCCCCCTCCCCCTGGTTGGACTATGCACATCGTAGAGCCCTATGCACGGTGTAAATGGGATATAGCCCTACTATCTACTGTGCTTTGCGCTAGTTGCCATTTACATATATAGCTGACCATATACGTGCAGCATTTCATACGCATCGGCGTGCTAGTTACTCTCACGCCGGGCAATATTCATGCAAATACAGGTAATGCAACGTTATCTCTCTTCCTCTGTATCGGCTACGCACACCGTTTCACGTGTATCGGACTACTCAATGTCACGTTTTCTCTCTATCTCGTATTTATCGCTCTCTCTCTCTCTCTCTCTCTCTCTCTGCCGTCTATATCGTCGTTCATCCCCCCCCTGGGTTTCAAACAACCAGGGCCCATTCCATTCGTTTCGTTCATCCGCTCAGCCGCATAGCACACCTGTCCACCGTCATCGCGAGAGACTCGACTATCAACTTGGGCGCGGATTTATACGCCGCTCGAGCACCCTTTCGCCCATCAAATTTTCAGTCCCTGCGCTCGATGAATTTCCTGGCAGCTCGTAAACTCACACTCTCTCTCTCTCCCTCGCTTTTTCTCTTTCTCTCTTTCAAAAACTCACTTCGAACTTGACGAGAATGCGCTTGCTGTATCCCCTGACAGCTGCTCTGGTTGTCGCGTCTATACATATATATATATATATATATATAATAAAACGCAGTCATGCGATGTGTATGACGAGGACGAAAAGAGAGACGGACGTGTTTGAATGAACGATGCGAGCGGTAGGGAAATTAAAAGCAAAAAAAAAAAGTAAAAAACAAAAGCACGCTAGATGATCGAAAGTGGTTCGAAGGTCCCGGGTCGAGGGTGAAAATTTATTCGCTCGGCTATATTTCCATCTATCGAGCGCAACGAAACGACCAAATTTCATTTCGTTCACGTTTATGTTGTTTAATTCAAATTTTCCCTCGCCGGAATAGGCAGACCTGTGTCTAGCCCCATATAACGTCCTTGACGGGACGAAAAATGTTGGGGACAAAAAAAACAAACAGACACGGTGCTTGTATAATGAGTACCTACAGCACTGTCCAGGGACATTGTCTGCTATGATATATATATATATATATCGATACAGCAGAGGGGATGGTACTGTACGTTCACGGCTCTTGCAATTGGCAACGAATACTTTTACAATGCAAATTATGGTAATCCGGGTGAGAGCGGAGATATACGTATATAGCCCGTACGTACGATACGGTAAAGGGTGAATAGGAAAAGCCGTCTCCGCGTAGACTAGACCGAAAGAGGATTTATTTCGTACGGGGTGAAATGAGAACGTAGTCTCTGTGTGCGTACGGTGACTGCGAACGAGCGATCGGTGTACCAAAGCACAACGCGTCGTGCCGGGTTTACCGGCGACGTCACCAACGAAAAAAAAAGAAGACCTTTGAGGGTGGATGATCCGAGTCTCGTGCGTTCGCGAGATAAAGAGATGGGGGAATTATAAGATTATCGAACGATCTCCAGCTCGGCTGAGCCCCGCAGGGATAATTCTTCTAGTAATAACGATCGAAAGTTCGATGAAATTACGACGAAAAAATAAAAAAGTAGCGACGCTATTTTTCCCCCAATTTTACAAAGCACTTATATCAGGTTCGTATTACGGACAGTCGAGTTTACGAACGAAGGGTCGTTCGCGCGTGCGCTCGTGACGCGCATGAAAACCATGTGACGGAAAATCCGAGAAGAAAAAAAAACTTATATACCCGCGTTTAAGACCCTTCTTCCTCGAGGATTATCGGCTCGTAGCTAAGATTTACCCTCCGTACTCGCGGCATCCGCGCCGTCTCCTTCGCTCCAAGTGTGTGGTAAACGAGACAGGAAAAGCTAGGCTTCGAAGGAAGGAAAAAAACGCTCGGAGCACGCCTGATGTACATCTCTCACGTATCGAATACCGTCGCATGAGCAACACGCCTTGATATTCACCCCACTTCCATCTCTTCAGGGAGACAAAATACAATACCAACGATCGGGAGAAAAAAAAAAGAAAAAACGAAATAAGAACGAAACAGGGATATACTCGAATATAAGTATAGACCGGAACGTGCGCGGGAAGAGAAGGAAAGAAAATGAGGAGCGAGGAGTCGCAGCCAGCGACCGAAGAGATCGTCTGTGTATTCTCGAAAACTTCTTCCACGCGTTTCTTCCGTTGTAGGGTTTGTCAAGAGTAAAGGCATCGGTGGCTCGAGAAGGGTAGGGGGTAGATTGCGAGAGTGACAGACAGGGCGGTCCACAAGGGGGATAACACGAACCACCCTCACTTTGAACCCAACCTAAAATTTCTCCCTTCGAACCTCTGTCTCCCCCCCCCCCCCCCTACCCCCACCTCCTCGCCAACACGTCCTCCTGCGCGCGATCATGACGTTGGACCCGTCTAGCTCTCCCAATCTCGTTCAGGATGCGAAACCGTGAAGGGACATCAAGCCTTGACACCCCGGGCCGAGGGGTCGCCCGGGAAACGCGCTCTCTTGTCGGCCTCTGTGACACGTCTCTTTCTATCTCGCTGTCTCTCTCTCTCTCACTCTCTCTTTCACTCTCTCTCTCTCTCTCTCTCTCTCTCTCTCTCTCTCTCTCTCTCTCTCTCTCTCTCTCTCTCTACTCCTCCAGTGTTCTGCGAAAGAGCGAGTAAGACAGAAACAGGCCGATCACTGATATGTCACACACGACAGCGGTGTCATGTGGTCGTCGCTGTGTGAGTACACGTGAAAATCACGATTGAATAATCCAAGAGTAACATCGCCATTTGTCTCGTAGGCGATCCTCCGTCTCACGTATGACACGTTGTTGCATCCACGTTTGCACGTGATCGAAAGAATTTTAATAAGTGAAATATGCGGTTTTCGTACGACGGGTTTATGCTCGTACGACAGACATCGGGTCGTACGCCGCGCGCATATATCGAGATTCTCACCGGGTTATGAAGGAAATCCCGAGATTTTTCATCCTCGAAGACGAGAGAAGAGGGATACTTTATACATCGACCCCGAAAAACAGGGGTTGGGTGGATCAGACGCGGGATTTTGCGAGTAATGTATATATCGTTGATTCTCTCTCTCTTCCGGTTTTCGGGGGAGAGCTCAGACATCGTCGAGGATCGGAAATCACGCGAACGCAAACTACCATCGGTCTCTTTATAGATATATATATATATATATACGTCTATGTGCGATATCGTTTCGTTCGTTATATCCCTCGAAATAACTGCTCGGTTCGCGCGGAGTGAGAGAGAGAAGGAGCTCGATCCACCGAAAACTTTGGCAATAGGACATCCAGCAATAACGGCCTAATGCTTGTTCTATCATCGCGGCTGCGTTACAACCCGGGACCCTTCTCCGTCGTCATCGTCTCCGTCGTCGCTCTCGGAGGGTGTTCTCTCTATATTACATATATATATATGATTGCAAGTGCGAAGGAGACTGCAAGAGGAATGAGCGAGGGGGTGAAGCTACGCGCGAGAGACGAAGAGGCGTGAAGAGAGAGAGAGAGAGGGAGAGAGAGAGAGAGAGAGAGAGAGCGAGAGAAACGACGCGAAGTGAGAAAGTCCACAACGTTCGCCGGAGGAAGAAGCATAAATCACAATTATAATCAACGTGCTAGAAGTTATGCGCCTTTCGCCTCCCACCGCAGAGAACGCCTGGAGCCAACCCCCAACGCTCATTCCCTCATCTCACTCTGTACCTTTGCCTATATGCGCGCATGTCTATCTATATATATATATATGTATTGTCATATGACCACGCGCGCACCACTCTCATCTCGTAATTTCGTGCGCAGAGTCGCGCATGATAATTTATCGCTCGACTTCTCACAGTCGCCGATTCTCTTTACCTTCACGACGATTATAACGTCTCACAATATTTCTTCGTATCTCTCTCGCTCGTTCAAGGTCGGCGTTTCTTTCATCCTGAAAACTGTTCCGAGCTCGATTGGCTCGAGCCGGATTTCATTTTTGTTGTCGCGAAAGTTTATGACGTCTCGATAATTAATGTCAACGTCTTCCAACCAAGGACACGTTAATTGCATCTTTCTCGATCCTCGCTATGGTTAATGATTCGCTCTCTGTCATTTTATTCTAGCGCGATACACTAGACGATGTAACGTCTTGTCATAAAATTCCTATTAATATATAGAGCTTTATATATATATACCTATAAATATGGTATAACGCTTGTGTCCGTGCAGCCAATTCCGTGTATAGACCTCTAGAGAATATGCGTTCTTGAAGGCAACATGCGTGTGATCTGCGCCGCTCGTAAATGTCTCACTGGAAGACGAAGGAATAGAAATATATAGACAGTGGCTTATACATTGTTTATGTGAAAAGTGATCAAAATTCTATGATCGAAGTTCTCATTAATCTTTCGTTCTCATTAATTAATGAGAAGGAAAACCAGAGTCTAAAGTTTCCTTGATTGCCCTCCCTCTATTATATATCCTGGTTATATATATATACATATGTGTATTATATAGGCTGTACATATACTCATTGTCACTTCATGGATATCGTCAAAACCTACCCTTCTCTTCTACCGACCAAAATGTCCACAGTTTATTTCCCACTACCCCTACATAACTATAACTATATACATCGTAATGTCCGTGACGCTGCGGTAGACGGATGAGACGGTCGTAGACGCGTGATTTCCGGTGCGGAACCCTGGGGGTGTTCGTGTCGATCTCTCGGTAACAGAAGTACAGGAAGGGTGTGTGTGTGTGCTCTCCCTCTCTCTTTTTTTCTCTCTACGACGATAATACACGGCATGTCGTTGTATCCGGTGAAATATCACGAAGCCAGCGAGATCGGACCTCGAGGCTTTCCGGGAACACGAAACAGCGGACAGAGAGAAAGAGAGAGAGAGAAAGAGCGGTCGTGCGGAGATTCAGACACGGTAAGAGAGCTCGCGGCTACATCGTGCGAGAAGCCTGGAGTGTTAAGAGTCAGACTCGATTTCAGCCTATAGGTTCGAGGGATGATCTTGTACGAATGCACCAACCGGGGGATGATGGATGAGTCAGATGGAAAGAGGGATTCCGAGAGACAAAAGTTTCAGGGGTTTGAGAAAGGCAGAGGGTGCGCGGGACGGGTTATAGGCACACCGAGAGAAACCTGAAGGACGAGTAAGGCGAGAAGGAAAATCGAAGTGACGGGGGTGAATCCAAAGGGGATGATCCGACTGCCAATTCGAGAGACAAGGCGGAGAATCGTGTCAGCGAGGTGCATGATCATTATTAACGATACGTGCATACATCTGTGTAAAAGATATTTCTTTTTTTCTCGTGCGGTGATGCTTTTGAAAACCGAGACGAATCGCGAAGCTACAGTGCCACGGTCTCTGTCTCTGGCTCCGGCCCGTACTCGGCATGGCAAAGATCCTGTCTCTACTAGGCTTATACGCCAAGCGTCGTAATTCATTCGTATATTATATATCACACACTATATATATATATATATATATACCACATATATATATATATCTACATAGGAGACTGGACGTAAACCACGTGGACCATCAGACGCCTCCATTCCCTACAGTAGGACGATAATTTCTCGTCGTGTCGGTAGCAGGAAGTAGCGATGAATTATTCCACGGGTAATGGCGAACAATTGAAATACCCTCGGTGCGCGTCGAGGCTTTATACATGTCCCTATAGTACATATATATATAGTACAGAGAACCAATATACCATGGTATATATGTGCTATATAATGGATGCATGCGCCTACCCCTCCCTGTGGACCCCTTTGGAGGGCAACACTGAAAAATTAACATCTCGTTCCTCTGGGGCGAGGAGGGAAGGGGGTCTCTCTCATTCCCTGGTATATTGCAGGAGCCACGAAGAGCGAACCGCGCAAGACTAATACTGGTTCGAGGGCTCTCGATGCTTTTCCACCCTCTCTCTATTATCGACCGGAGACGATGTACTTAATGCGGCGATGATTTGAAATCGATAACGATAAACCACCCTCCTAGAGACACGGAGAAAAGTCACGTTAAGTGAATTCACGTATTACTAGATAGATAGATATATATATAGATATATAATTGTGCGTTCATGTCCCAGTGGGACAGAAAGAGAAGAATACGAAATGATGAATGCGCGAACACTCCGAGGTCTCTCGTGGCTCTGACAGAAATCACATTATTTATCCGCGAGCTTCTTTCCCTACAAAAAAAAAAGAAAAAACGAAACCCCTTGATACAAATTGATCGATGCGAGGAAACTATTAAGAACGAAAAATCCGTTCGCGAGAGCGTGCGAGTTATGCTCGCTGTCACTCTTTCTCTTTCTCTCTCTCTCTCTTTCTCTCTCTGTCTTTGAGACGCGAGAACGGTTTGTCGTCGGTGCATTTTTCTTCACGAATATATACGGCGTGACGAAATAAAGAAGGCCCGAATATGAGAACGAGAGGAGAGAAAAAGTGCGAAAGGGGGCCAGGTCTAAATGGGATAAATTTAAACTAATTTCGCGTGTGCGTTTCTTCAAAGGAATCTCACGGCCGTGGGCAAGATAAATATCTAACATGTGTGGGCTGGGTGCGCTTGCGGAACTCTCGTTTGTGCGTCTTCGCGAGAATGCGTCGGGCGAACCGTTACGGTATCTGTTTCACGTATATACGTCTGTATTAGCCAGTGTATAATATCTTATACGCTTTTATGTGCATTCACCGATACCTCCACGAAGCGACGAAGAGTTCCCGGACCTATTGCTTGATATTATAGACGTTGAGACCAACGAATCTTGAAATAAATCTGTACATAGGACGCTCTCGCATCCCCCGCGTGACAATTTTTTCTCAGAAAAAACTCTCGCACATTGTCCAACGTCCGTTGGACACGAAAGATTGCAATGATATACGACGCGTAAGAATGGAAGATAATACTCGACCTGACGTTTTGCTCGTCTCCTCAGACCCGTCGCGACCATTTTTTTCCAATGACGCGAAAGGATCTGACCTCTTTTTTTTACATCTATAGTCATAACGGGGTGAAGTCAAAATTAGTCGAAAATAGCTAAAGGGGTGATACGAGTGCTCGCGGAATAATTCGATTGGTCGAACAAACGGGAGAAGTAGATCTTGACAATTTGCGACGAGAATTCGCAAAATTGGCGAGAGATACGAGTCCGGATTATATCGGGACTGAAAGTAGAGACGTTATTACACTTGTACGCGAAATTGACAGTTTACGGAGTGTAAAATTCCAGACGAAAAGATCGACGTTTTCCCGTAGCACTTTGCTTCATCTCTCTCTCTCACTCTCTCTCTCTCTCGCTCGCTCGCTCGCTCGCTCGGCGTTTATATATCCTCGAATACCTGTGAAACACACGGGACTATAGATCGTGCGGTATAAGGACAGCCCGAACGAGCTTGCACGCGCATTAGCATACTTAATGGTCCTTTGTTTGGCCAAGTTGAACTATACGAATGTTAGTGGCGCGCGCGCTAGCGAGACACGGTTCGTTAACTTGACCGAATCAAATTACTTGAATTTACCGTCCCGACGCCTCCGCGATATTCGCTTCGACGCTCGCTGCTCTCTCCCTCTTTCTCTCTCTCTCTCTCTCTCTTTCTCTCACACATACTCACACATACTCTCCGTGTCTCTCTTTCTCGCCAGGATATCGAGAGAGGAGTGCACGCGTTTCTCCTCTAAGCCGTATAGATGCCGAGAGAAACCGTGTCAATTCTCGTACTCGTGCGACACACCGGCGCATCCCGAGATTATCGTACGTTCGCTCAACCGAATTATTACGACGATGAGAAACGTTTCGTGATTAAAGCGAGGGTTATATGCACGAGAATTGATTGATTCGCGTCGAGATCAATTATACAACGTCATCGGCTCAACGCCGGCTAAATTAACGGGAATTAAGTGCACTGAAACAATGTCAAAAATTTACTTTACAACTTATATTCCTAATCCAAAATTCCAGTTTTTAGAAATTTTGAATCGACGACCTAAAAAACGACAATGTTGTACGTAAATAAAAAATTTCAATTTTTCAAAACCGAGGTTAAGGAAGGTGAAAAAAGTGTCAAATTAGCCCAACGAAATATTTATCCAAGCCATAAATTCGGTCACTGAACCGAATAATTGTTGAATACAATAATTATTTCGTTGAGATAAATAGAACTTCGTTCCTGTTTCGTTTCCACAGATTTATAAATTCGAATCGTTTTATTTCTTCGTTATGAAAAAATATGACATCTTCTTGAAAAAATGTTCGTTATAAGTTTATATTATTAACTCGACGTATTACGCAGCCCTGTCCGTTATTCACCCTCGATAATAAACGTAGTCATATAAGCCTACAACATAATATAATACAGCTTCGCGGTAGCATTTACGCGATCCACCACGTGCTCCGTTGAAGCGGCTCGTAAAAGCCCCCCCCCCCCTTCCTTCTCTCGCTACTGACTCACTCGCCGTGATTGCGGCCTCTGTGGAAGCTCTCCTTTTCTCGTCCATTTCTTTCTCTCGTGTTTCATGAGAGGGAGAAAGAGGGAGTGAACGAGAAAAGAGACGAGAAAAAAGGAACCACGAGGAAAAAAAACGAGACCACCGGACGTTGACTTCACACGCCCGACCACGCGGGCCAAACTAACTTTGGGATGATTTAAAAAAGAAGTCGACGTTGACGGAGTCGAACATGCGACGTTTTTATAATATGAGAAGCGCGCAACGTATACACGGTACGTTGCACGCACCGGGCATAAAGATTTCGTCGTTCTCGAACTTTATGAGAAAAAAGAAAAGGGGAAAAAAAAAAGAAAAAAAATAAGCGATCAAAGACACAGGGTGCAGCGTCACCGTGGAACGCAAGCACGATTCAATTTGAGATTCAACTCTCGGGCGCAACGCTAACTTCGACGCTCTCGCTTTTCTTTGTTTCGCTCCTTTTTTTTATGTAATTTTTTTTATTTCTTATTTCTTCGACTCTTTTTCTTTCTTCTTTCGGATTTTTCTCTCTCTCTCTTTCTCTCTGTCGTTCACTCTTTCATGGTAAATCGGTATATATGTATGACTCGATCGTACATGCCAGCTTGAGAAGAACTTTCCCCGTTTCTTCCTGCCTTGCTGCGTTACTTGTGGCTACCGGGCCTCCTCGCTCGTTTTATAGCTTCATTAGAAGCGAGGGTTCCCGTTTAATAATTCATCGAGGGAACTGTCGTGGTCTCTCTGTATCTATCTCTCTCTCTCATTCTCTCTCTATGTCTCTCCCGGGCCCCCGTGAGTTCTCTTCCATACGGTCGAGCTCCGCGTTTATTCCACGACGAGTAATCGCGGATCTCTCCCACGTGTCTCTCTCTCTCTCTCTCTCTCTCCCTCTTTAAACCGAACGACAGAGAAGAACTCTGTCTCGGTCTTGCACTGGCTTTATCGTCGTCTTCGGGACTTCTGTCACGACGGACGATTTCCCCTTTATATCCCGCACGGTCGCTCGCTCACTCGCGGTCTGTCTCGCCCTGTCTCCCTTTCTCTCTCTCTCTCTCTCTCTCTTTCGCTCCACCTCCATTCCTTCCTCCCACCCTCCCAAGCCACGGCATAGTCGATAGAAACGTCGAGCGCTGGTCACGAGAGAGGAAGAGCAGGAGCACAAAGTGCTGGCTACTGTGCACACCGGGCGTACCAGGCACATGGGACAGACATAGGGGAACGAGAATGCCTTTCTGTCTCTCTCTCTCTCTCTCTCTCTCTCTCTCACCCTCTCTCTCTCTCTCTCTCTCACCCTCTCTCCCTCCCTCTCTCTCGCATCAAAGGATACAACCCAGGAAAAAGAGGGAGGTCAAAAGTAAGGGTCGAAGGTCAAGCGTGAAACTCTTTCCGGTGTATAGCCCCAGCGCTCTATACTTTCCCCGGCGAAGCTATAGCTAGCGTTTATCGACCGATGAAATTCGGACTTTGGAATTCGATTCAAAATTTCAACATCATCAGAATTCCAAAGTTTCAAAACTTTCAAATTGTACAATGTGAACATTGTATTATTTCTATTCCAATACGAGCGCTTGCGAGAGAAACGCGATGGGAACTGAGAGAATATATGGCAAATTTTCAATCCGGCTTGTTTGACTTCTATATAAAGATATATATATACGTTGTCTTCTCTCGTCGCTTTCCACTGTCAAGCAAACCCTAACGTCAAAACTCCTCATCGCAGCAACCGTAGTTTCGCGGAGAGGAATTCCCACTCCCCGAGCCTCAACCCCCTCGCGTTTAATGGAGAAACTCCAACGGAAGAGACGGGAGGAGGCCGTTAACGAGAAATTTTCTGACGCGAGCGGCACGGTTACGAACCATTATTTCATAGTTGGCAACTATTCCAAGATCTTCCGCCGAGGAGAGGGAACGAGAGGTTTTCTCTCGTTCTCCAGTCTCGTCTCCCCTTTCGACGTTTTCTCGTGCGTTTCTCCAATTGCGCAACTCTCGCATCCCTTTCCACGCAAAATACTCTCTCTCTTTCACTGTCTCTCTCTCTGTCTTCCTCTCCCGTTCTTTCTCCCTCTCTCTGTCTTTGTCCTCCATTCATCCCTCTCGGGCCCGGTTCTCGTCGGTTGGTGACATATTTGAATGGCCTACCCGTGTAACTCGAAATCACTCGGGACTCGATTCATCGAGCGGTTTACCTCTCTGTCGCACCGCTGTACCTCGTCCCCGACCCGCGAATCAAGGAATTTCTCATACCCCCTCTTACATCGATCCTCGATTGAGCCTTGAAATTGAGAATCTTCGAGAATTATCTCGATTCCATCCTCCACACGCTATTTTGATCCAAAACCGTATGCGTCATATTCCGGTCAACGATAAACCGCAAATTTGACCATTCACCCCCCCCCCCCCCCCCCCGCCATAAAACATTAATCTCACGATTTGAAAAATATTTACGAACGAAAGCGTAAAAAAGATACGAGCAAACACATATCTCATTACGATAAATCGTACGAATTTACGATGTAGCTTGTTAGAAATAAATTTATCTCTTTCCCATAAAGTCCACCCTCGTAATGAATTTTCATCGCGCCCTTTGGTGACCGAGAGAAAAGTGCGTAGGCACGACACGGCTCGGTCGTCCCGTCGTGTCGTTCTCTGTAAAACGAGCATTAAAAGAGCTCGATGACGTTCTTGACATCGGCTCAAGAGGGTTTCTCGTCGTGGACAGGCACCCAAGCGAGCATCGTCATCCGTGTCACCCGTCGTTTCCTCTGGCGAGCAAGGGAAAACGCATAATGCAACGCCGGTCGAAGGAACTAAACGAGTAACAGAAAATACGAGAGAAAAGGACGTTCTCGGACACCGAGATCCTATATACACGTAGAGTGCATAAAACTTTCGCTCCCCTTCCCTCGCTCGTGAACACCCTTCGCTCTTTTCCCCGTCGCAATATACGCGACATAAATAATTATTACAACACATTGTTAACTCGTACGGGGAACAAGTTTCGGGATTGTTATGGTTCGTGTTATGACGTCGTACATGCCGGCTCCCATAAATGGTTGCGATGCGATAAACCACGCGTGTTGAACACAGCGTTCTCCGCGATGCATACGCTCTCTCTCTCTCTCTCTCTCTCTCTCTCTCTCTCTCTCTCTCTCTCTCTCTCTCTCTCTCTCTCTCTCTCTCTCTCTCTCTCTCTCTCTCTCTCTCTCTCTCTCTTTCATAGTTGCGCATGCGCACAATGTGCCGTATACACATTCGTATCCACGAACACGTCGAGAATCGTACGGACGCGCACACGGTTTAACGGTGATGAACATCGTCGTGACGTTACGTTTCGTGGTATACGATCGGACGAAACAGGGTACCAACGTCGACGAGAAAGGTACCTACGTACGAGAAGCGCGGTAGACGAGGGCTCGCATGCGCACATCCACGTACGTCCGCTGGGGGCGGCGGTACGTCTTTCGCGTTCCCTCCGAGACACCCGCCGTACAACGAGAGAGCCCTGCTCGGTCTTATCCCCAAACCACGAGACGCGACAGGAAACTTTGAGAACGCTCCGAGACCCTGAAGAGAGCCGGCTCCACTACCTTGTCTCAACAGACAGAGGAGCGGCGTCGCGTTAGCCGGCAATGCTTCAACGTCGAGAGAATTCGTCACGAGAATTTATCAGCCGGATCGTCGCGTCAAGGCTGTTTATCGATGTGTACACGTACGCAATTAACGTACTTTTATGCCAAATGTTTGTCTGGTTTGTAATATCGATACGACGAGGTGTTAAAGCCGATGAATTTTCAGGAATCGGAAAAAAACTAATTTTTTTGTCGTATGGTAAATTTATGAGTGAGTTTGAAAAAGGATTTGAATTTAACGGAATGCAATACGTCGCGACCTCGACGGGTTTCAGGACGGAAAGTCAATTTTTGAAGAAGCTGTATCCGCGTTTTTAAAAAAAGTGGACTATTTTTTAAATGTTTGTTTTTGTTCTTTAACCACGACAACCCCTTGAAACGTAAAAATACGAGACTAGTCGATGTTTACCGTCTCGACAGAGAACTCTTTATATACTTCACTACGGTAATTCAATGTCTAATGGTCCGAGAATCGTGATCATCGGAGAATATGAATCGCTCGATGTACTTCCTTTTCCGCCTTGGTATCAACCCCCTATCGCAATATACCACCCTTAAGATCTTACCTTCTCATACCCTCCCAGTGTCACTCTATTCTTGCTCTCGACGTATACATCGACTGTCGCGCCATAAAAGTTTGAAATAAAATTCAATTTCGCTGGTACGAAGAATTTCTGGCCCCATGAGGACAGCTTGAGAAAGATCACGCTCTCTCTCTCTCCCTCTCTCTCTCTCCCTCAAACACCCGGATATTTTTCCACAGTTGCTCGACCACAAGGTTTCCGCCACGAAGTGTTTCTCGAGTACCGCGAACGGTTCTATAGTACCGTGGTGGAAAAATCGAAGTGGCGTTCGATGGCTCGTGAGCGAGCGAAAGATACATATACCCGTGGCTAAAGTCGTTGTGGCGCTTCTGGACAACTTTTGCCAGGAAAGACGACTCTTATAACGTACACCAACGAGACTCACCTCGGTTTCGGCGCATATACCTACCAATACGTTCTCTCAAAATACGTATAGTATAAACGAGCGGAAACATCGAACGGAAGAGTGTACGAGATCGCAAACTCGACAATCGGTGAACAACTTGTATAATATCGGAGAACGCTCGAGTCACGGACGAACGCCTCTATCTTGTTCAACGACATATAAGTACGTACTCGACTCGTTGCAATGACGTGCGACGAGACTTCATCGACGTGTCCAGCGAACTTCGGCGTCAGAACTTCCGCGTTAACTTTCCTATATCGATCTCCTCGCCGTACATAAAACAATCCCTCTATCCTCTGGACTTAGGGGAAACGTACCTACGGGCATCAACACGATTCTAATTAACATGAATTTTTCAATCACATCCTCGCGGCTGATAAACTTCGTGAAATTCGACGGGTGATTAATCGATCGCGAGATTTATTCCACGAGCTTTTAACGTCACCGCGAGACGACGACGTAAATTGTAATCGCCGCAATATTACGATAGTCTCGGACATTTTGTTGCCAGGAAATCACCTCGCGTGTCGTTTGGATTACACAGGTGGTACACGTGTGCATCGGTGTCGCTAAATATTGAACGAAAATTCGACATGTGAACCGAATGCGCGGAAACTAACACGCATAAGCCATGCGCGTACGGAGAGAACCTCTAGCGGTGCTTCATCGGGAGGGCTCGAGTATAATTGAGTTAGTCGTGACACGTCGTACACCTCCGGCCCACCACCGGCGTATTCCAGGCTCAACCAGCCGCGATAGGTTTGCACGCCAGCACGATTCGCCTCGCGCGCCCTCAACGACCAGATAAAGAGAGAGAGAGAGAGAGAGAGAGAGAGAGAGAGAGAGAGAGAGAGAGAGAGAGAATTGACCGTAGGGGATGGATTCTGTGTGTCGCGGGTATGTTCGAGTTAGCCCGTGGGGGTTGAAACGAAACGACAATCTCTGGCAGTGCTCGAGCGAGTGAACGAAAGACAGAGAGAGATGAAAGCTGTGCTTCGTCGCTGGTGGAAGCTCTGATAAAACACAAACATTTAATTAAAAGATAATCAAGCGGATCGCCCGGTATCCGTTAATGTTGCAGAACGCGGACGAGATAGCGCGAGCGGCACATTCGAAACAATCGGTTCTTTATGCATATGAGCAGTGGAAAGAGAGAGAGAGAAAGAGAGAGAGAGAGAGAGAGGGACGATGTACTGCGCGAAAGCTCCGCCTCGCGTGTGATTTAATTTTACACGAGTGTAAATTCGAATCTCGCTTGTGGCCTATAGTCCGCTTCGAATCGTTCTCTGCTCATCTCTCTCTCTCTCTCTCTCTCACTCACACTCTCACTCTAGGCTGCTAGTTATTTTCTCACACAGGTTCTCTATTTTTAGTTCTCTCTCTGTATTCGTTTATACGGACGTGTGCGAGTCTTATAACACGGTTTTGCATGTGCGAAAGCTCCATTTTGTATGCCACGCGCTCTCGTGATATCGGAAGTACGCTAGGTTTCGAATTTCACGTGTTTTTTTCCCCAAATAAACAGAAGCTTTTGGAATCAATGGTGGAAAAAAGTGCCGCTGTGCACACACTGGACAACGTATTTCGGTGGACTTTCCCAGAGAGGGATTGAAAAACGAGTGAAAATACATTAGAATTTGAGAATAGACGATTTTTGCATAGTACGTGTTACGGAAAATTGAAAATTTCCAATTTCTTCAAACTATCGTTTTGCGCGATTGACACGAACGACGGATTTATCGTTATCAACTTTCACAATCTTTTATTTCATTTTTATTTTCCTCGTATATTTGAAATGAAAACAAAAAACATAGAAAAACATATAGTCGGAAGATTCTTGATAAGACAATTAGAACTCGTCGCATCGCAAACTATGAGGAAACAAGTTTAGAGAGCAGGTTTATTCATGAGAATGCAATAAACGTAGTTGGGCGAGAAATGGTACTCGACTTCACCCTGGAATTCTCAACATTCTTTCAACATACAATTTGAGTATTTCGACTCTATACGTATAATTCGACGACTCTATGTCGCCTCTCTCTCTCTCTCTCTCGTTCTCACTGTGCCCTGGAGTAATCGAGGATAAGAGAGCTTGGTAGTGAAAATGAAAAAAAGAAACTTGGCAAATGCAACACCTAAGTACGTAATACGTACTGGCGCAGTCGAGCACGAGGGATAAAGCTCGCGGTCACGTACGCCATTACCCGAGCTAATGCGAAGCCGCGAATCGTCATGCCACGTGTAACCGGATCTCCCTTAACGTCCTGCGTGCGTGCTTCAAACCCATGCGCGCACTTAGGTCGATCGATTGGACGTGGATACGATTAAAGGTCTCGACTTCCGAAGAAACGTGTCTATCGTTTTTTGCTTTTCATAAACTCGTCGTCCCTTCCATTTCACCCGTCGTCGCTGGATCGTCCAGCGAGCTACTCACGAAAAATTCTCAAGACCAAGTTTTATCATTCGCAAAGAACAACTGCAAAATTTCATTTAGTTCCGATTAGAAAATTCCCGACACATTTGCGATAAGCGTAGAGTTTCACGACGTAATAACTACGGTCGCCTTCATCTTCGCCGCTATTAAACCTCTTTTTTTCCTCTCGGTATATCAACGTCCCTCTTCATCAACGTTTCTAACAATGTGGCCCACCAGCAGCAAGGACACAGGTTTTCTTCTTTTTTTTTCATACCGTGGTTACGCCATTTAGAGCACGTATGTAGGGGCTGATTATATGCGGGAATGAAAGAGTGCGGTCGCGCGTCCATTGACCGTCGACGATTACTACGAATCGTGGCTGGTCCTTCATAACGTTATAACGATTGGAAGGAGGAATTGCGATCGGTCGTCAGTGTGTTCCCAACCATCTCGTATTACATATGCGGGCCCCGAATCCACGTGTACGTACCTATACCTATACAAATATTATGTGTCATATGTCAGACGTTACCAGTACATGGATCAACTAATGTACTTACGTAGTTACCAAACTGCGAGCCCTCGATCAACCACGAATCATCGTCATATATTTATGTATATATATATATATATATGTACGCTATATTGTAGAAACAGTACCTAAACGTACATGTATGCATGGCGTACATGTGGACTCTGAACTGCTAACGAGCAGAAGGGTTTGTGCACAGAGAGAGAAGAGAGAGAGAGAGAGAGAGAGAGAGAGAGGCGAACGGACGTACAACGTCCCGATTGACGATAACGAATGCTAATGGATCGGATGAATTAATTTACCTCCATTTAATTAATTGGTCTTTAGGGCCCTTTCTCGAGTCTCCCATAATAGCAGTAGCGGCAGCAGCAGCAGCAAACTTCTTTCTCGGCTTCCTGACTCTCCTACGCTCATTCACTCTGTCTCTCTCTCTCTCTCGCTCTCGTTTCTCTCCTCTGATCTACTGACGAGGGCCATTGCCTCTCGATTCCTAAGCGCGAGAGCCTTTTTTTCCGACAACAGGAGAATGCGGAAACTTTGGAAATGAATATAAGAAAAGGCGAAAAGAAATCGAAAGCTCGTGAAAGAACGGGGCGGGTGGCACGGTGGAGAGAAAATGCTGTGATTGAAATAAATCGAGGGGAGAAAAAGAGCGATTTCACGAAATTGAGTAGCAGAGGTGGAGTCAATAAACTTCGTTTTTCGTGCAATCGATGAAAGAAAAAAAAGTCTCGTATTTTGAGAGCGCATGTGCACACAGGAGGGTCTCGATGGTCACCGTACCGTGGAGAATAAGAATGTCCCCTGCGTCTATTTCCCATTTCGCTTTAGCTCATTCTTGGTCGCGATCCTATTTCGTACCGGGGGTTGACTTGGAAAGGGGTGTCTCTTTAAAACGTCGAAATTAAATTCCAGCCGCAATGGTGGCTTGCACCCCTCGTGCATATATAGCTCACATGGACAGACAATACAAAACGAGAGAATCGCACCCTTGACGGTAAGCGAGGAGACACTGCTGGTTTCCCCGCTACTCATTTCCCACAATTCTTAGCAAAGCCAGGATGTTGTACTTCTCATCGTCGTCGTAAAATTCCCTCTGCAATTTTATTTCGCGGTACGACGGGTACGGGGATATCCTTAAACGAGGGGCGGTTCCGGTGGTTGAAACTTGGGGGGTTGGGTTCACTCCGAACCGACCTCTTTCATCCAACCTCGAAAGAAAATAGTGAAAGCACACCGTCGTCTCAAATGCCGCTGCCGCCCATGTCTTTTCTTCGCTTTAACTCGGGGATAACTCTCTCTCTCTCTCTTTCTCCCTCTCTCCCTCCCCAGTCTTCTTTCTTTCGTTCGTTCTGCTAACCTCACCCGCAACGGAGAGAGGTCGACCGTATTAACCGGGCGTTAAGTTGCCCAGTCAGCGGGGAGTTGGCCATTAAGCTCGCACTCAAAAAGTCTCGGATATCCTTATAAAACACTCAGGAAAAACTCACCCTCTTCTCAACCCCTGACGAGCCCTCCGAAAAGCAGAGCGAACGATGAAAAGCAGGCTGGAAAATTTGATGAAATTTATATCCACCTCTTACAAAATACAGTTACTTTCCATCAACCTTTCGACACGGTGAACGTCGCTGTTTCGCTTTTTGATTAATTACCTACTCGTTACTTAGACCCGCTTACGAAGAAGCGAATAAGTAATAACCTTTTTATTCTCTAACGAAGAAACTCGACATAAATTTTTATCGCAAAGACATCGATCTGTCAGCGACGAAATTCGTAATCTCGGGTGGGCAGAGACTGAGCGGGGGAGTGTTAATCGGAACATATAGACCGCGGGTGTTCCGTCAGGCTGTACATCACCGTTGAACGCGGTCGGCTGTCGCGATGTACCCGTTTCGAATATCCCATTTCCCGTTAAACGTAACTTATCGAACCTCCGAACTATTCGTGGTATTTTTATAGCTATACGTCTTCTATGAATACATTTTTTAGTTTTTTTTTTTTTTTTTTTCAAAAAAGAGAGAGTGAGAGAGATGCAAAGGGTTCAACAATCCTTCGCAAGAAGAGGGCGGGTCACCGGCAGAGAACGACCAGAGAGATAGAGAGATGTCCGTAATAAATCCTTCGGGTCATAATAAATTCCACTATTCCCGCATATTCCACCCACAGTCGAATGCGCGTCTCTGACACGACCGAGAGAGCCCGCAACGCGGTCCTCTAATGGTCGAAACGTGGATTCAACACCCGTCGTTCTCTACAACGAGTCTCGCATCGGATCGCCAGTGTTTTAACTCGTGATGGCGAAAACCCTAGGCTAGATATAGCGAACTGGTGCGCGCACCATCCGTTGCCGAACGCGTTCGTACAACTAGTCGGTAGGGGACCACGTGTTAAAAGTTCTTTGCCACGAATACAGTTTATATACGTTAAACGCGTGGCGCTGTATATCGCTATAAATTACGCGTGACCGTACGATGGCCGGATGTTCGTATGTACAAGCGTTCGAGCGAGACATGAATGATCGCCTCGATCTGTCTCGGAGGTGAGAAGTTGCTTCTAAGTGTTCTTTGGCGCGCGTCAAAAATATAATTAACGCAAAATGGAAAATAAAATTTGGTTCTCGTTCGGTCTTTTAAAAATAGCTCGACGACATTATGAATAAAAGAGAGGAAGTAAATTTAAAAAATGCGTATTTCTTTAGTAAGCGTGCTAGATACTTTGTGCGATAGTCGTGAGATTTTTTTATGATATTCGAGGAAGCATTGAAAGGATTTCGTGAATAATCGATGTAAATCAATGCCTTATTTCTAGTCTAATGTCACGTGGGAACGATAGTAAACGAGTCGAGCAAGAACCGACGTGTTTCATGGCCGTCGCCGTCGTCGATTCGAGACTTCGCGAGGAAGATCGGTAAGAACGGTGAGCTGGAGAGGCGAGCTAGCCCGTAGAACCGGGAGACTCTATATCGGCCCATTACCATCGCGGAACGTTGAACGCCCTCGTAAATCACAAAGTAGAGGCGCGCCTCGCCGTTTGTTACCGAAGGCGCGTGTGCTCGCGCGAGCGCATCCACACATCGAACCAGGCGGCACGCGCGTTACACGATATTCTTTCATGAATCGGCGCGAGCGAAACGGACGAAGAGAAATAAATGAGCCTTCGAAAGATTCTCAAAGTAAGAATTTTTTAGCGTCTGACGCGGGACGGTCCGGCGACGTCGCCAGATGGCGAGAATATTTCGAACGATTTTCGCAATGTGGAACGTTTCACCGAATCGAGATCGTTTGAAGAAAAACAAAAATTTACCGACGAATTATTTCGACTATCGAATGTAAAAAAAAATTCAACGCACTCTCGCTTCGTTGTCGTGCGATGGCAATCCGTCAGACGCGTGCCGCCGTGATCGATTCTTCCGGAAAGTGTTTTTCGTCGTATCCGCTACCCCTAATGGGACCTCGTGGTGTGGGAGGGTCTGGAGGTTTGAAAAATTGTATCTGAAACGGAATCAAAGCGGACCGAGCGGGAGAGAGATGGGCCGAAGTCTGTATATACATATATATACATACATAGGGACATACATAATAGCCGAGAACTCGGACGATAAATTCACGTAGCCGGGACTGATCATAAAAGTTAAGTTCTTCGTGATATTCGTTCTCTCTCCCTCTCTCTCGCTAATAATTACGTCGGGTCATATTTTATTCTACTTAATGGATACCTGCGATGTGTTTTATTGCTGCCCGGTACCAAGCGCCGGAACGTTATTTAATGATATAGCGGCTATAGAGACGACTAGACCGGATTTTCTGGAACAAAGGGTTTCTCGCGAGGCGAGAGGGTGTGTATAGGCTTTGTCGGAGGGATGCGTGGCACGCACCAGTCGACGATTCTTACGTCGAACGGAATACAAAGATGATGGCAAACCTCACGCAAACTCTCATCGGTCCGTGTGTTTCAAACAACATCTATATTAATATTTTACTTACAAGATTTTGTTCCTTTTTCTAATTATGAAAGAACGTACTAACGAGCTGAAAAAAAATCCTGAATACGTAGCTAAAAAAATCATTTTACGATTTTAGCTAGCTAAAAACATTGTAAAATCGTCGATAAAAAACAACGCAAATCGAGATAACGTCAGGGCGTAGCCGGTGCGTGGCCGCCACCAGTTCGTTCCTGTTCGAGGGGTTCGCGAGGGCCGAGCCTTAAAGAAGGGTTATCCGAGGGCAAAGTAATGGCCTCGAAAAGGTGGAGGGTGTCTAGGGTTCCGTATGTAACGCGGACCGAGAGATATGAAGAGCTGTTAGGGGAATAGGAAAAGCCAGGGGGTGTCAAAGGTGGGTCGGCGAGAGATCGTTCGTTCAAAGTTAAAACGGAAAATCGATTCTTATCGCAAGCGATTACCTCCCGTATCCTCTACACTTCTTTGATCCCTCTATGCGTCGTGAATTTATCGGAGCGAACGGAAAAGGAGACAATCAAAATATTGCTTCAATATCCAAAAGGGATAAACCAGGCCGTCCATACCTCTACGATGCAATGCATACCAGTGGATAATGCATCGAAATTGCAGACATGGTAAAATCAATCGAGCGTAACGAAGATGTTTGATATAATGAACGGCGATGATCCAAGGATTCCGTTATATTATAATAACGAAAACAACGTGCCCCTTTCTTCTTCGAGGCCCGAATATTCTCTCTCATCTCCCTTTGCTTTCCAATCGGTCTACCTATTAACGTATGTATACATGCCTTCCCGTTTACCGGATCTCTCTCAATCTTCTCCACTCGGTATTTCTCTCGTTCGCCGATTGATTATTTCAATAGAAGTTTCGTCAAAGAAACTCCAGGGAGTCTGCGAGCGAACAAAGCGAGAGAAAGAGGAAGAGAAAGATGGAATGAACGAGGGAGAGAAAGAGAGAGAGAAGGAAGAAACGAGCGTATAAGATTCTGTGCCGCTGGTCTCGGCTATTAAAGCCACGAGGAACGAATAATGGTCCCGGTCAAATTCCGCGCACCGCGCGTTCCTCATCTCTCTCTCTCTCGGCATCTCGCCAGAAACTTGCCTCGTTCCTCTCACTTAGAAACCTCTTTCTCAACGTTATATACCCATATTTTCCTCTCTTTATTTTAATTCGATTCGCGAAACTTTTACCTTCTTGTCGGACCTATGTGTATACATATATATATATATTATGTAAGTTAAATATCTAGACATATATAACGTAAGTATAGTGATATATACTGTTTATAAGAGCGGTCGAGTTCGTAATGAGAGTCAGCCGAGTTTCACGATGAACTCGCGCCATATTACGATTGAAAACTCCACCGGTGGAATTCCCAATCGTTTCCGTCCGAATCAACTATTAATGCGCCGACCAACCCTCCCGTCGACCCTTATAAGCGTTCCTACGAGGAAGCGCTCTCTCCTCGCGAATCCGGAAGATCTCGTGCCCGAGACCCAAATCAACTTTTCCGATAATGAGTTCTTTAGGAAAAATTTCTACCCGGGGCAAGTCTCGTCCCTCTCTCTCTCTCCTTCTGCCCCGTGAGACCCCGTGGAAGAATGAGATGTGAGAATAATTTACGACCGAGACTGGAAAAATATTTTCCATCGGAACTCCGGATTTGCCGGGCAAAAGAAACGCTATTATTCTCGACTCTGCGCGTTTTTATGTCCGTCCCTCCTTTCTCTCGCTTTCTCTCTTTCTCTCTCTCTCTCTGTTTCACGGCAAATTCAACGAGGGATTTCAATCCCCGACCCTTGTGAATATCCTTCTCTCTCTCTCTCTCTCTCTCTCTCTCTCTCTTTCTCTGTTTCTGATTGTTGAGAAAGCGCGCCGAGTGCGTGATAAAATATTCAATCGCTATTCGAGAATCCGTTTTCATCGTTCTCTATTCACAACGGTGATACGAGAAAGAGACACAGAGGGTGGAAACTGTATCGTCGAGAAACAAAAGAAAAGAATGAAACGAGGACGAGAAATCGAACGCGAGGGATAAGTGAAATGCGATAAGTGTGTACCTCTTTCGCGCGTAGGTACTACGAGAAAGTGCCCAAGGTTTGCATAAGATATTCTTCGCTGTCTTGGCAACCACCGTCGATGCAGACGATGTATAGGATTTTCTTGCGTCTCGTTGCTCGAGTTAACGACGATAAACAGTGCAAAGCTTCGAAAGAACATGAGTCACTGTAGGTTATTAGGTCCGAAGATTTCATCCCTCATTCACGAAGTAGCTTGTCCCATAAACCAGAGATTTTCAAACAACTCGGGCTGTTTGTCCAACCGACGATACTCGTAACGAAACTTTTCTCTAAACGAGCTTCATCGCCATAGACAGCACTCTAACGAAATATAGATAGAAACTTTTCGCCCCAGTGATTTCAACGTTCTTCGTTTAATAACCATGGGGCGAGAAATCTCGCACCATTCGAGGGTGTCTTTTCACGGGGTTCTCTTACCGCATCGAGTAACCTCCCAGGATTCATTCTCCCAAATGGCAAAGTGTTTTCGAAGGGACGGCGGTGAGAAACAATGTTTTTTTTTTATCGCATCTAGTTTTCGTCGTTTGCACACCCTTAACGCCGTCGAGGGGTTCGTTTTGGGAGTCTCGACTCGCTCTCTCGCTCTTTAGTCTGTCTTCTCGTCGAGCTCGTGAAAATTTATTCGTCGAATTCCATCCCGTCCGAGGGCGCGACTCGCGTTCTACTTTCGCGAAAACAAACAGCCATCGGGACATAACTGGCGTACAGGCCGAAACTAGGAGGGAGAAAGAATAGCAAGAGGGACAAAGCGACGTAACGGACGAGAGTGAGTAGAAATAAGAATGAACAGTATTTTCTCTAGCTGGTAAGTGGTAAGTACCTACGTCAGCTATTACATATATCTACGTATCCTAGAAAGTACCCGGCATATATTTAGCTGCAACAACGTCAGAGCTTTTCTGGCAATAACTAAACGCGCGCGACACCAAGGGTGAAACTTTCGTCCGTATATCTGGGTCAGTGTGAATGAGAGACCGAGCGACGATATATCATCCCGGTGAAAAGCTTCTCACGTTATAACTAACCGTACGCCTCCTTGGAAAACACAAGCAGCGCACGCCTAGAGAATCCCTCCACCGCGATCCTAAACAGCACGTAATATTACGCCACGTGACCAAACTCCGAGACTGAAAAACAACGAGACACGAGTGACAAATTTTCAAGAAAAAAAACGTACGCGATAAAAAATATTAAGAGTACGAAGGAAGAAACGAGAACGTGGGAGACGAAGTGTGGAGAAACGAAACGGAAAAAGCCCCTCCTGGTAGAGTATAAAATAGCCGTGCAGCGAGAGCGCGTCCTGGGCCCAACTCTCCCTCTCTCTCTCTCTCTCTCTGTCTCTCTCTCGCGTTGGATAAATATGGTGAATAATAAATAGGCGTATTATAAATCCTACGTTGGATTGTACGACGGCGACGACGACGACGACGAGAAACGTTTTCTCCCGGTTTTCCATTGTCCCCGAGTAACCCCCGCGCGCCCTTATTCCCGAGCTTATCTCATCTCGACTGTGTATACATGTAGAAAATTTTCGTGCACACGTAGTAGAGAAAAATGAAAAACGCGAGGAGCAAGCTCGGCCAAAGAGTAAACGCGAGGGTGCGCTTTTTGAAACACGTCCCTGAGTAAGTAGAGAGCCAGAGCCACGTATATAGAAACGGATCCTTACAGTGGGGTAAACCTGCCAGGATGGCGATACTCCCCTCCGTTCCGTGAAATTCGGTCAGTTTCACGCTCTTGAATATTTCGTTTCCTAGAGAACTATTATCTATAGCAATACAGAGAAGGAGGGTGCATGCATGCGGGCTGTTTGTTTTGGTTCGGGGATTGAAGATGAAAAAAAAATCGAACTTAGGCAGCGAAGCCTCTTGTGCGGTCCCAGATCTCGTTTCGCCGTTTTTGATGGCTCGCTGGACCGGTAGTAACCTCTCGTCCTCTACGATCTTGGCTCTCTCCTCAGGCAGGATCGCTTCGACCGAGGGGAAATGCGACGAGGAGAGGCTGTTTTGTCTTTCGACGAGGACATGCGACGAAGGGTGAAACACGCGCGGGAACTCTGATCCTGCTCGGCTATGGAAGAGGGATCGCCTTCGAGCATGGGCCATCCCGAGAAATCGGACGAAGGGTGGTGGAGAACACTCTACGTTCGTTCGACGTGTCTTCTCGGTCTCTACTCGGTCGCCCTCGTGTTGATAGACAATTATCGCTAGCGACGAACCACCTGCAACCCCGATATCCGTTCGAGACCTAGGCCTACTACCCCTCTGCCGCTGGGATTTATGACAAGAGGGCTTTGTCGGAGAGTTTCTCGGTGCTTTCAGCCGAGAATATACGGGGTTCCGGATGTATAGATCGGGCCGCGTAGCTCGCCTTCTGATCGAGATAACATGGCTAACTGGACAGGAACATCGTTCGCTTAGGCTAAACATGTTGGCTATCTAGAGGGATAAGTCTTGTCCGTACAACGATCCGTATAACGGTGTATTATAGTTAATGCCTTGAATTAATTATTTAATTAAAAGTTGATATTGATATTTGCTATCAGAGTGGCCAAACAGTCATTGCGTTTTTTTCAATAGATGGACATAAGGTGAACTACCCTTAAACTAGCTATCTATGCATGAACTCCAAAATTATTGGCCTGATGGTTAAAAAAAAGGTAAGATTTTTCTTGGAACAAGACCCTTTTATAAGTGCTAATTGTCATTAAAGTTTAAATTAGTTCAAAATGGGAAATCGTTATGCACCCAATAGCATGATAAACTATACTTTATAAGTACATAACGATATATCAATATTATCATTATCACAGTGCACATTGAAACATTGCTTATCCCCAACACACCGATGGCACATATAGATTGTCTAATACAATTTTCTCGGCTGAAAGCCCCATGTCGATAAAAGCAACGGGCTCTTTAGCCAGTAGAGTTTGATCAACGGTTTATACAATATAGAGAGAGAGAGAGAGAGAGGAACAGAGAAATGGAGAGAGAGTTTAATTTCCGACGTATTCGAGTAAAACCTCCGTTAGTAACGAAGACGTGTCTCATGACTATGTGACAGGTCCATTTGAGGGTGAAGCAAGAACCCAGGGGTTGTGTTGGTTTCGCGCATCGCTGGGTCAACGTCCTGTCTGTTGGCAAGAATCAGGACGAGGGAGGAGGGACTGGTCAAGCACGCTTTCCTCTCGCTCTCTCTCTCTCTCTCTCCCTTTCTGGACCATAGTAAAAAGATTTTCATCCAGGAAACAGGACAAAATGGGTTTGTCGAGTAAAAGGACAAGAGGGTGAGGTAAAATAATGCGCGAAAATATAAGCATGCTTTGGCATGCTCGTGGAAGCGTTAAACGGGGCATGTGCAAGGGGCCACGACGATGGTTAAATATTCATCAGGCTAGCACGCTCAGGTCAGCCGTGAAGCGGCCGTTATTACCTGTCACTCGGTATAAAATCATTTTAGAATTTCAATAACGCCCGTTGCCTCCGACCACCCCACACCTCCCTTATAACGTTGCCCGGTGACTCTGTGCTAATACTGTACAGGACATGAAAATGTGAGTTTGCGCGACGTAGAAAGGGTGAAAACGTGACAGAGAATTCGCGGGTACTTGTGTGCCGGGGCATGGTATACATCGATGCGTGCATGCGTCTATACGGGTGTCGGGGAGAATTTCCGTATACCGACACAGTCGTCAACATAGATAGACCGAGACTTCCGCGTAGGAATCGAGAGCTGAGCTTGTATGAGGGAGAACCCGATATAGTGAAAGTTCCATGTAAATATAGGTATTTTCATGAATAGAGGGCGTAATGTAACGATGGAAATGTGCCCAAGCTGCCAAAACAGGAGAGGATGTAAAGTGAGATCGCGCGGAAAAATATGTGATAGAGGTTGACAGTTAATTGGAAAAACGATTTTTGCTGTCAACGTTTTAAAACGGATTTCATCATCATTTTGAATTTTGTAGTAACGTGCCTGTTTATTCTGTTGTCGAAGAACTTGAATATAAAAAGTCGTCGATTGTTTATACAAATTTCAAGTTATTGGGCTGAGTGAGGGCTAGATTTTTATAAAGAATTTGGCGCAGAGGCAAAATGTAAAAAATGGAGAATTAGTGTATTTTCAATCCTCGAATTGTTCCTGAATCGATTTATTATGGTCTATAGGTAGAAAAGTATTGACTCACTCAATGATATGCTCCTTAGGTTGGTTTTCTTCACTCACTTGGAAATTTTTAAGATATTTAGCTGGTAAATAAGTAACGTCATATGTGGCAGCTGAGAAATAATTCCAGGACATTACGATTCAAGGAAGATCAATTAAAATAATTAACCATTGTAAAGAAACTAAATTTATCATAAAGAAAAATGAAGGCATACTGACAGCAAGGTTGGCGACAGTAGAGGTTACACTACCCCGTAATAGATCATACCCATTGAGCCCGTGATGGCGAACGTAATTAGATTGGCAGCCGATGGGCATTGCCTTTGACCGACCGATTGCTCGGTAAGCAGACCGAGAAGGTAATTGCTCTCTGAGTTCGCTCCCTCGTACGTTTATACATATATATAGCTATACATGTTCTTGCTTATGTACCTGATGTTTCTTGTGCCTAGGCGTAAGTACGATGAAAATCGATAATTTCCAACGTAATGATCGCCGGCACCAGTTATATTGTTTTTCCTACCATTTTTATGACGAAAATGAATTTGAAGTACGTAAACAAAAAAAAGCACGCAAAATTATGCAAAATATAATTTGCATTTGTTCATTATTTTTGTCTTACGTCTTTATTTACGATAACGAAAACCAAGGATTAATGTAACAAAATTGTCAGGAAGGGATTGTCGTAATATTCGTTGAAAATACGTTCGTTATAAGAAGTGCGGCTGAGAGGAAAATCTTTCTTGACAAGAGAAAACTGCGAGAAAAAAAAGGAGACCGGTCGCCTCTCGCTACCTTGAAAAAAATTACTATTTTCCATTTTCTGTACAAGCTAGCGGTAAGCATGTGACAGAAGCAATTTCGTCCAATTTATGCAGACCACCCCGCACCGTCCCGCCCGCTCGCTCGCTAGCTCTGTCATTTCCGTCTCTCTCTCTCTCTCTCTCTCTCGTTCTAGGTAGGTTGTGTAATAATTTCGAGCGAAGATCGACGAGAGAGGGAAAGAAAGGCAATGAGGCGAAACGAGGGATGCAAGAGAAAAACTTATATAAGTAGAAAAAGAAATATACGGCATAAATAAACGGAGATTTTTTTCCCTCGAGTAGGTCGCGGTGAATCCTCCGCAACCTGACGACGAAAATGACGAGGGTGCACCGGTATTAATGCCGCTGGTGGCTCGTGCCCTTTACTCCACCCTTATTCGTACACGATCCACGAGAAGACAGCTTTGTGAAATATTTGCTCGGAAAATGTCCTCAATTGTTGACGAAGGTTTATGTTGAAAATTGGTCGCAGCTCAAAACAAACGAGAAATAATAAAAAAAAACAATAATAACGATTTTATAATAATTATTATTAGTATTAAATTTATGGTATTACGTCGAGGAAAAAAAATCATAAAGCAGAGTGTGCAAAGGGCCAGGTCAGATTTCGCGTACCCCTTAAACTCTCAAGCACGGAGCCAGTACCCTTGTCTTGTCTTGTCGCAGTGAAGCAAACCAAAGAAACGAAGAAAAACGATGTCTAAAGAGGGCGAGGAGAAAGAGGAGAAAGTAAAAAAGAAACACGAAGAAGGTCGAGGAAAAACGAAGAAGAAGCAGCGAGGCATCGGTTCGGGGCGGTTTCGGTGAGACGATTTTCGTCCAGACCGTCTCTCCTGGTTGCTACGAGACCGTGTAACGTCGCAAAAAGCGGGGAGAAGCCGAGAGAGCCGAAAAAATAATACCGCTCGGTATACAACGCGTGCGTTCCCTCGTAATGCGCGAGCAAGAGAGAAAAGACCGTCGGGGTTAACACGTGTAGCGATTAATCAGATTTTCGTGAGGGAACCTCTCGTTGTCTCGACTCTAGTGGCGTTGCTGCACTTGCTACTGAAAGTAATAAGCAAGTTCATCGAAACAGAGAACATGCGAGAGAGAGAGAGAGAGAGAGAGAGAACGTGGACGAGTTAAAATTGAGAGGTGTGAGCAGAGTTAGCAACGCAGAAGCGTGTACATACAAACGCTAACGGACAGGCCGTAGTGGTGGTGGAAGAGGTTGTTCGCGTCAGTACCACATGACGCGCTTTGCGGCAACATCATAGACGTGTATTTTATGCGGCATTGGAAATGTTATGGTTTTGGCCGCAAAGCTCAGCGCGGCCCGGATAAACGCAGCGATGGCAACACTCAGGAATCTCGATAACCCCACGGTGGCGTTACAACCCCCTCCACCCCGTAACTCCCGACGCAGCCATATACCGCAATTTGCGAGACCCAATCGTTATTGTACCATACCAGAAGTTGCGACACTCCGCGAGAGCTTGTCGGTAGGAGGGGAGTTATAGCTCGTTATAACTATACCTCACGAGCGGTTATAATACAGGGTGGCCCTAACCCGAGCAAACAAACAACGAGCTAGCGCTCTCTATAATCAACCCTCGAACTTCATTTCCCGAAACGATGGCTGATTATGGCCGATGATTGTGGCTTACCACCGATGTAATTGCGAAGCCCACCTGCTATATGGGCACGACCAACTAGGGAACTACTTTCAAGGACGTAGGGTTAAATTATCGGATATAGGGTTGATCTCGATTAAATGGAATGCATCGGGCGAAGAACGGGATGACATCGATGATGCGCCGTTCCCATTTTCCCACGATCGTGCGGAGAAAATAAAGAAGGTACGAGGGTCGAGGCACGATGGGGGTGAAATTTATTACGTTTATAACGTAACAATGAAGAAGATAGCTAACTCGTGTGTAGGACAAAGGGGAGGGAAGGACGAAAAGAATGAGAGAGGTAGGATAGTGGCAGGGGGAATTAATCCGCCTTTCTTGTGTTACCGATGATGAACCTGCGCTACCTGCTGGTTTCCTCTTTTTTATATATATTTTCTCGTCCTACCCTCGGGTCATTCTGACCGATCATCAATGAAAATCACCAGGAAATCCGGAGGAACGCTCACACGCGTATATCTTCGATGCTCTCGACCCTCTTTCTGGTTCTTCTTATTCTTCGTATAAAACACGTTCGTCGTATCTCACTGTTGCCGGGGTGAGCTGATTCTCCCTCTTTCTTGCGCGGGGCGATATCACGTTACCGCGAGATAACAAAACGGTACAATGGACCTTTGTGAAGGGGAGGCAATGTGAGGCTGGCTCTACAAAGGCTACGGAGCTGCTGCTCCCGATCTCCTGACGCTTTTGCCCTCTATGTACAAGATCCTTTATTAAAGTCCCATTGATTCGCCCACTAGTTTTCACACACCACCAAAGGCATCTCTCTCTCTCTCTCTCTCTCTTTCCCTGTCTATGCCGATTCACCGGGCTTTTACACAGCCCATCACGTATCAAATGCTCATCCGGGTCTACTGACCTATATCGAGGTCGTGATATTTTCGTATCGGTCCGAGATCCGAATTACGGCGATCTGACGAGGGTGAGAGTTGTTTATTATTTTTTCAACTTCAGAAAAAAAAACAATAAACAAAAAGTCAAATAACGAATAAGTTAATAATAAAAAATTCGAAATAATTTTCCATTAACCTTCAACCGATTATAAATTATTCTAAAATAACGATTATTATTCTAACAACTTGCGAAATTATTGCTGATTATTTCAGAAAAATGTGGTATTTTTTAAATTTGAATGCATACCAAACATAGCGAGATTGATGAGATGCGACAGAATAATCGTGGAATATTAAACGAAACCGGGTAAAAAGGGACCGTTCATAAAGTAGAAAAGTAAATTAAATTCACCCTGTTCTTGGCCAAGATCCGCTTCATGGACCGTTACGAAGTAAAAGCGTTGGGTTTCCCGACGATCTTATTCCCGGTAGTAAAACCTTTCCCCATACTTCATGAAACTTATCGACATGCCAATGACGAAGACACTACCTACGTATACGTATATATATGTATATATATCTAATTGCCTCTCGTTCTGAAAGCAAAAGGTGAACGAGAGAGGAGAATGACAACGGCACGAAAGACAGAGGCAAAGAGAGGAACTCTCGTGCCTTCCGTCACGACTGTACGAAACTTGGACCGTAAAATCCCGGATGGCTCGGGTGGAACGATACTCGAGAGAGTCTCCGGGCTATCTTTCGTATGGGTGCAATGTCTTTTCCTCCCTAGAATTTCGTCTCTCTCTCTCTCTCTCTCTTACTTCCTAGTTCCCCTCTTGGATTATACGAGTATAATTTCGAAACGGCGAGAGCCAGGATATACGATAAGTACGATTATTTTACCGTCGTAAGAACGAACCTCTCGTCGTAAGAATACAACGATTATTATTCGTTGATATCGAAAGATCAATGAAATCGTCGAAATAAAACACGACGAGAAAATGTACAAGCGTTACATTTTGTTTTATCATAAATCGGACAGATCGTGGAACATTGATATATTACTCAAACTCGTTTCCTTTCAAATTGATTCGAAACGTCCCTATCGAATTTTTCCACTGTCCACTTGTTTAATCTCGTCGATCATTGATTGAAACAAAATTTTCAAATCAAGCGTAAATCCCGCATCGCATCGTGCCAACTGGCCAATATCCCTTTCGCACGAATCCTCGTTGAATTTCGACACCGTGAATTCCAACGCCCGAACGACGTACACATATACCTCGTTCGACGTGAAAATTGATGCATTGTTTGCGATAAACAGGTGAACGAATCAACGAGAGTTAACAGCTCTTTCCCAAGCTCTCGTATGTATTGACATATTCATCGGTAGCCGTGATTTTTTGTTTTCGCCCATTGTCCCGATATCGCATGCACGCCTCTGCCATTATTTTGCCGCGCTCGATCATTCGCGATCGTTCTGCTCCCGCATACACGGAGAACGAGGGAGCCACGGAAGCATTGGATTCACGGTACACCGGCTACCTTGTGGACGATGTTCCCACCCCCCACCCTCGTTATCACCCCACTTTACCTTCTCTGCAGGCCAGGATCGCGTCTGTGTGTGACAGAGAGAGAGAGAAAGACGCAACCCATATCGTTAATTGGAATTTTACGACCGGCTTTGTCCTTTTCGCGATATACATACATCGATTGTCAGTAGTGGCCGCTCTATAGAGCCATCATTCGCGAGCAACGAACCAACCGTTACGCATACACCCCATTCGTACGCGAAGCGTTGATTCTCATTTCGCGAAAATACATACATATACTCACGGCTTAACCGTGTATCATTTGCTTCGAGCTTTTGTTCGGTCCAGAATCGGGATCAAGCTGTGTACTCTTGGTCTTCGTCGAGACAGAGGCTGACAGTAGTGGGGATACAACTGCGAAACGTAGAAATGCCGGAGAGCGAATGGGGACAGTCGAGCGATAATTTTCCTTGTGCCGGCGCATCGAGAGAATCGACGATATATAGGTGAATGGATTTCTGTACACGCGGTTGATGAGCGAATCCTTTAGCTCGTAGTCTTCGCTACCCGGTACTGGACTCGATATATAACGAACCGGAAGTATAATACAATTTGTTGATTAAATAGTGCCAGAAACGATGTGGCTTTCAGTCGCATGTGCATGAATTTCATTCGTTGCAACTACTACATGCCAGTAGATAACTCTGCATCGAGCGTGCCCAATTTATTCGAAACTCGGAATGAGATAGATAGATAGTGTGTGTGAGATAGAGAGAGAGAGATAGAGAGAGAAAGGTAGATATGGGACAGCTCTGACGCATCTGGAGAATCTGCAATAGACGAGGACGCGTTTCGAGAGTTTAATTAATTCGAGCGAAACATCGGCACATTGATCAAACTGACTTCGATGTACGCACGATAGAATTTCGTTCCCGTTAAACCGTAACTCCGATAATATCGGAACGAAAAATAATAGAGATGATTGATAACGGCCGAAACACCGATTGACCATTTTGTTTTACCCGACCATTCTTTTTGTTTTTTGGTTCCTTCGTGCGATATCGTTTTTCATCGGCGCGTGTTGCTAATATTTCAATGAATAATCGCGGACGCGATATTTTGTTATCCGGTGAAATGAGATTCCGCGCTATTATCTCACGGGCGCGTAACGAAACAAAACGATGCAGTAGACAACAATGTTGGCCAGCGAGCCGCTCGGGTCCCACTCTCCCTCGTGTAATTAATAGCCGCGATTCGAATTAATCGACGAGAGAGCAGATCGAAATCGGTTGGGTTGCCTGACCGCACCCCCTTCGCTACTCCCTCCTTCACTGTGCGGTCGAACAAACTGCTTCGTTTAGCTGTATGTGTATAAATATAAATAAATAGACACACACATATATATATTTCTATATGTACGCAATGTATACGTAGTTTATGCATGTGTGAGTAAAGCCCCGGCGAAACATCCCACGGGAGCGATACGTTAAAAACAAGGGAAAGTCCGAAATCGGGAGGACCATCCGTCTTCCGACCGAGCCGCGTTCCGTTCTCGACTTTCAATGCGCGTGTTTGCTCGACGAAATTACAACCGAATCGAGGTGATTAATCGATCGGTCATCCCTCCCTCTCTCATCCTCTATATAGGAGGATATGGGTGGTTGGGTTGGAGGATAGGGTTGTATGTATCTCTACCGATATTCCTAGGTACACTATCTAGCCGATTCTACGACGATTCGTAGAGGTGGAGGACCTGTTCTCTCCGGTTCGAGCAACGGGCTGGCGTCGACGAGTCTCCCGTAGGGACTTTGAACCGTGATGCGCGCGAATGTGGGCGAGCGACGTAATACCGCGAGTACGCGTTATCCGGACGTCGATTAATTCGGGGTGGATGAAAATTGAGGTATATCGATAGAGCTGCCGAATATCGAAGCTTTAGAGCTATAACGAAGTTCGAAACTCAACGCCGCTTCCGATATTTCGTAATTAAATTAAAGTATTAAAATGTAAAGGGCACTAGTCGCGGAATTCGCGAGGGATGTTTTAACAAATATCGATTCAAGATTTTGATGGATACGTAGATAAATGTTCGATGGAAAAAAAGCTTGAACGCTTTGAATCAGCTTGAAATCAAATCTCTTCTGATTTCATTTAATCGATTAGTCAACTCACCCTCAATTAGGATTTATTAGAATCGATTCGTTGAATTTGTTATTTACTAAATAGCTAAACCCACCCCAAATTGTTATGATGGGTATTATTTTCTTATTTCCTACTTCTTATATCTCGTTATTTTAGTTTATTCACATACGCGGTCAATTTATTTAGATTCTTTTTTTTGTGTAATGATGATCGGTTTACACTTTCAAGGGGGAGCTTAATTCTAATGATCATGAAGAAAGAAAATGCTTGACGAATATATACATATGGAAAAGGCTAGCCCAATAAGGGATATTATAAATGGTGATAAAACGGAGTGTAACTGCACTGGCATAATTTAAACATATTATGGAAAGAGAACAATCGAAGAGAACAGGTAGTGTGAATATAATGTCAATGTAAATATATTGCTAGTTTTATATTAATGTCGGAATGTCCGTATTTCGTGTATGCGTAACGCGTGTGTCTTTTAAAACCCTCTTTTTTACTCATTTCGTGCTTGAGGCTCAATGTCCGGTGATCCTCCCTCCTTGACTTTGGATTCGCACAAACATTAATATTATTGAATTACGCGCAAAATCACTGTTATTTGATGCGAATAAAGATTAATGTAATCGGAAAATTTTCGAAGAACGACTTACTTTCGATTCTTTATAATTATCCTTCTTTTTGTAATAAATACTTTGGATCGTAATTTTAGTTACTCGTTAATCATGTATGACCCCGGATAGTTAATGCGATTCGATAGAAGAGAGAAAACTTGCGGTATTGTCTCTTTTTCTCGCCTATCATTATTTTTCCCTTTCTTTTGCTATTTATACACTTGTATTTAATCGTTAAAGAGCTAAAGCTCGTTGTCGAGAATTATTCATGCTCTTGAATCATAATATTCTCGACTTTGAATCGACTTTTTCTCCGTCTCGGTTCGCTCGACTATTTGTCGTAGCGGTCTCTCGGCATTATAACAAAACGCTATACGTTTCATCATATCAGAGTGAGAGAGAGAAAAAGAGAGAGGGAGAGAGAGAGTGGAGTTTAAAAGCGTTCAAAGTATATAGTACAGAAGAACTTGTAATTACCCGTGGAATAATAGGGAGGTGCACCGTGATACCCAGACGCTTCTCGTTCTATTTGCAACTCGTTAAAAGCTCCACTCCGACGACTTCCTTCATAAAGAACTGACCTGAAAGACTATAAAAAACAAAAAAATAGAAAAATGTATTCGAGAAAATCCGTGGTTAATTCTTTCTCGACAGTTGCGACGAACGATAATATCGAATGACGTCTATTTCTCAAAATAAACGTATATGCAATTTATATTTATTCTCGTACAAAAACGAGTGCAACGCGCGCGCTCCCTGTCTTTTCGAACCAAATAAACGCAAAATACGTATCGACGATACGGAAATACTCTCGAATTTCCATTTTTCTCGTTACTTTTCAATAATGTTTGTTCAAATATTAATTAAATTTTTCATCGAAGCCCTGTCGAACATTTGCGCGTCGGTGAATTTTCAATTACCCCCCTCCCTCTCCCTGCCCCCTCCCCCTCCTTCTGTTGTGCGAGCGAATAAATAGCTCGAAATTGCTGATACATAACGAATGTGATGCGAGGTGGTTGAGGGTGGGACCAAGCGAAGAGGGCGAGATACGGTGCGAAGAGATATGAATACACCGGAGGAGGGTTGTGATGTCCGAACGTCGCATAGAACGCGACGTTGGCGCGCAACGTCATGCGGGGTTTGGCTCGCGGTACGCTGTCAGTCGATGTCATCGGTGGGGGAACGGCGGAGTAACGAGGTAGCTGAGGGGGTTCCGAAAGCGGAGTGGAAATCCCTGTTATTGACAAGCGGGCATGAATATCGTTAATAATAAATAATGCACTGGTCATCGGCCTCGATTCCCTCTCTCTCTCTCTCTCTCTCTCTCTCTCTCTCTGTCTCTCAGTCTCTCTCTCTCTCTCTCTCCCTCTCTCTCTCGCGCTGATATGCCATAAACTGGCTGTTATTCGGGTTTCGAGACGCAGATACGGTAGGTACACGCGTCTGATGGACCACCACCTGTCTATAACCATTCCTGGTTGTGTCCCGCGCATCGCTCGGTACTCAACGTCTGTGCAATGAGGCAAACGCATTTTCAAGGGGAACGACACTCGAACGTTATCGATGAATATTTATTTTCCAATACTTTTTCTGAACACTTTACAATCAGGATTAATTTAACGAACATCCGGAAAATTGTATACGATTAACGGTACATATTGGAATTAATTGAATTTTGGGAGAGTTGAAAGTTGTCGATTCTTAACTTCGCCGGTTGACTTTGGCTTGAACGAAACAGAGATGGAGATTAAGATAACGAGATATTTCGGAAGATTTTCGGAATCTCAGGTATGGAACTTTTTCTCGTCATTATCGAAGATTTTTCGGACGAAAATAATTAATGGAAATTACGAGTGTAGAGTCGTCGAGACGAAGAGAGAGAGAGAGAGAGAGAGAGAGCAAAGGAGGAAGCGTGTTTTTTTCCAATTTTGTCACTCATCGGCGAATGTACACAGAATTTTGTATTCATCGAATTTCCCTTCTACGAGAACGGCGTAAGAGAACGGCGAAAACGACCACGTGAAGTGAAGAGATTTTCAAGGGGTTCCCTCATCTCCTCTTGTTTCGATTTCCTTGCAAATTGCGGTGCAAAAAGAGAGATGGAGATAGAGAGAGAGAGAGAGAGAGAGGCAGAGACGAGATGAAATAGCGTTTCAAGTGGAAACGCTCTGTACATAGAAGACTTCTCCGCATCAAAGTTAAAGTGGAAACGCGTAGACTTCGCCTATGTCTTGAAGACACTTGTGCGGAAAATCGTGTTTCCACGTTCAGGATTGTTAGATCGCGAGAGATCGCTTCGCATCGCCGAGAAAAAAATTATAATAGCGTTGCTTATATACGAATGAGTAAATGACGAATGAGAAATGAACGTCTAGACGTGAATACGTCGAGTTGTCGACGTAGTCGTTTGACGGAGCAAATAGGAGAAATCGAGGCTGCGTTAGATTCACGGGGCCATTGTCGTATTAATGGAAAGGATTGCTTGTTCAAGCGGCACGAGTGGCACGACGAGACCGTGTGACAAACGGTTGCGCATCGGCGAGTCTAAATTGAAATTCGATTGTCTAGGGTGGAATGCTACGGATATAGGACGCTACATGTATACCTATACGCATTACGTAGGATTGTTTGCGCGAAGCGATACAATCGTTCGTCCCCTATACTTCCTCCATCATCACCGAGAGAGAGAGAGAGAGGCAGAGAGAGACAAAACCACAGAGAGAGAGAGAGAGAGAGGAAGAGGGATAGAGCTATCCTCTCTCCGTATAATAGAGGATAAAGCCGAATACACATGGTGTACCGGTGTGTACCACGATGGACCAGCAAACATTGACGCGATAGCCTCTCCCTTCAAAATCCCGCGACGCGATCCCATTCGCCGGAATATATATTCGCGTTGATTGTTCTCCGAACCTTTACTCAAAAATTTCAATTTTTTCGTCGAACAAAAAAAACAGCAACGTTCCATATCGAATAAAAACTCGGACTAGAAACGAATGTAACGAAAACAAGAATATAAAAATCGCGTCCGATGCATCGCGGCTCGTATTTGCGTCGGATATTTTTTAGGGCCGTTTTTATACCCGCTATTCAACGATTTGACGTTTAGTGACGGGAAAAAGTATTACGGCGAAAATAAAAGCATCTCTAGGTTGAATTCATGCGGGCGTGAATGATCACCGACTCCACATTTCTGCTGCACCGATGACGAGGTCGAGGAAAAATATGTAAATAATAATAACGACGATGATAATAATGACAAATGTGTTTTTTTTTTTTTTTAATTTTTTTAAATATTTTAGTATATATCTACGATTTACAGCTTGTATCAACGACTAGAGACAGCTCGATAGTAAAACTAGCGTAGCGTAAATTTTCCCATGCATAAAGAGTTTACACACATGCAGATGTTTATAACCGGGATGCACAGCACCGCCACGTCACGATCAGACGTTTTAAACAGACTCCGTTTCAACTCCCGTAGAACACGCGCTCATCCCATTGTACCATTCCGCGTACGGTCATATGCACGCCAGGAGCACACATCGCTCGAGAAGCTTCGAAACACACCGACGATGCGCACCTGGGCGTAGTGGTGTATCTTCTATGAGCAAACTCGCGTCGTTATCTCCGTAATATATCTATATTTATGTCATAACTCGTCATACGCTAGTTTTCACCGATGGCCGCATTATTATCGCACCGATGCAAAGGGTGAATATTGGGTCATATTCAAGCTCGTAAAAAAATAGCTGAATTTGAAGCGTTGAAAATATAATATATATGTATTTTTTTTTAATTAACATGAACAAAATTTCGATGAAAAATTGTAGTCGAAAAAAAAAATTGAGAATGTTTCACGTAATAAAGCAGTCCGTCTCGTTACCCTCTCGTTTTCGTTCTACGAATCGAAAGTATACGTGCCAGGAATCGTCAGGAGAAAATAATCTCTTTTGTGGATAGATTTGCAATTTCGAGGAGGGGGGTGAGGGATCGAACCGTACGAGCAGGTTCACGCGATTGTGTACGGAGTTTATATTGAATCGTCGATATACAGCCATAATACTTACATAATACGTCAGCAGCAGCACGCAAGCTTTTTATTACGCTCCGTGTGTCGACGAGACTCGGTGGATTAAGCCGTAGAACGATCGCAAGGGGGTAGTGAAAGGGAGGTCGAGAGAGAGAGACTTTGCTCTTGCATTCGTCTCTCGCATGATGATCAGTGCCAGTTCAGAGATGGAAAGAGAGAGACAGGGAAACGGTTCGATTGAAGTGTGGAATTATATAGGATTCACCCCCCGCTCGCGATCGCGAGACTGACTCCCTGCACGAAACAAGACCCCTCTCGGTGATATAACGCAGATGTGCGAGCGGAGTGACCAACGAATTAGGAAGTAGAATCTCGAGGGCCCCCCCACAACGAAACGCGCGATTAATACACGCGGCTGTCGTCTCTCCGTATCGTCGATAAATCCGAAAACACAGAGAGAGCGAGGGATGAAGCACGAACGGTTCGTCCATGGAACTTCCATTGTCGTATTCATGATTGACCAGCGGTGTTTGTCCGCTTCCCCTAATGTGTCAAAAGAGAAGACGAAAAAAAGAAAACAAAAAAAATGACGGGCTTAACGCCCGAGTACTCGAACAATGGGACTTTTGTCGATATATCGCTATACATATACATAATTATATATCCGGAAAAGAATAAATACCAAGAATATTAATGCGGATTATGTAATTATATGGGAAACGCGATGTAGGAATTACACGTCTAAAAAACCCAGAGTTACGATGTTTTTTAAAAATATGTTTAAAAAACATAAAAATATGTTTAAATTCATCCCCTTACTTAGAGGGGATGAATTTCGAGTTATCGCAAAAAATCTGCCTCGAACCGTAACTCGGTACTCGCTGGAGAATAACTTCTGCTTCTTAACGTTTTCGAGTACCAACCATGATTCTTTACGATTCCGAGGAAAAAGAGACGAAAACACCCCTATGTTACATTCTCTACCTTTTCGTATTTTCTACCATACACACACTCCTATTTCTTTGCTTTCACACGTACACGCGATCTCCCGGTCACATTTTTTCCAGTAGGATTTCTCCAAGTTCTCGAGGAAATACTTACGACCACGGGTCGGCAACGAGACCCTGGAGCTTTTCAATCCTTGCCCGGGGTTGCCGTGTGCCGTAAGGGTGCCGTTGATGCCGATCCGAGAGTTCTGGTCGCCTCTCATCGGCTCTGCTTCACCTGCTCGGCTCGCGCGCGCACAGCCCCGTTCGACCTGTCGCTAGATACGCGAATCGCGGATTTCTCCGGATACGGAAAGGCCGCGGTGAGGAAGAGCGCGGACTCGAGGGCTTTACGGGGACTTTATGGTAAGCAGGCTTCGACTTTCCGTTAAGGTTACGACGCGGCGATAGAGAAGTTTTCTACGTTGGCGAGCTTAAAAGAGGTTGCGCGAAAGGGACAAGCGAAGTGGAATGCGGGGGTGGCTTATCAGACCTCTCTCCGACTCTATTCAACGGATTTTCGGGGATAACCCACGGCCTGACGATATAACGCTCTCACTATATATATATATATATATATGTTTCTACAGATTTGATCTCGCTATACATCCATCTGATAAGCTCCCACGTCGACCTCCGTACAAGATCTTTCTCCACGTGTTTCCACGTCGAGCTCCTCGATCAACCTTGCACCTAGCGCGACTCGACCAACTTTGATCGGTCCCTTTCTTTTTTTCACGACATCGTATCGGCTAACTTTTCTTCCCAGTCTTTCCCGTCTTTTCCAGTTCTGTATTATTTATTCTCGATTAAGATGGACGTCTAAAGACACGAATTAATTGTATAGAAGAAAATATATTCGTACAAGGAAAATGATTAATTGAAGGGGATTCAGGGTAGTATTGTAGTAATTCGTGAGAATATTTATCGTTTCCTAAGATATATTTATTCTGGTAAAAGGAGTAGATGGACTGGCATACGCTTCCCTGG
>OX637867.1:4927730-4955230 GCA_951802705.1 Netelia virgata | reverse complement strand
TTCCGGGGTTTGCACATTTCGCTCGAGATCGAACGAATGTAAAAAACAAAATATTTCCATTCGCTGATAAGGAGCAAAAAAAAGTCGATACAAATTGGCGCGTTGAGAGATCTCGATTAAAATGCATGAAAATTGAAGTAAACAAATAAAAAAAAAGAACTTCGTTGAATTTCTCACGTATGAATTCCCTCTTTTGCAAAGGGACGAGTTTTCACTCGAGGTTTCGATACGAGGTTCGAACGTCGGAAAGGCTTCGGTCTCTATGGAGAGTTTTCTTTCACCGCGGGTCCTTCGGCCTTTTTTAATTCCCTCCACAATGTCCTTTCAGTGTCGGGGCTTCGACGACAGGAGAACAAAAAAACGAAGGAACGTATCCCGGTCTCGTATTACGAGATCTCTCGATAGAAAAAAGAAAACGAAAAAAAGAAGAAAAAAGAAAACGAAAAAAAGGAAAAAGAATTAAATTAAAAAATGGAAATAAAAGACGTTGATCGACGGAGACGCCGCATACCGGTAGTTTGGCGTAACGAGCAAGGACGGTGTGTGTGTGTGTGTTATATGACCAAGTCGTTCGGGGTACGAGAACGTGACAGCGGCTTTTAATTAAAAAATGGACGCCGCTTATACTTTTTACCGAGCTCTCGTCGACAGCGTGGTAACGCGTGTGCTCGTCGTATATATATATATATATATATATATGGATGTCCCATCCGAACGATCGCGGTATGGCTTCGTCGTGAGAATGAACGCCTCCACATACTGCAAAATGAATTGAAGGCAGGGACACGAGAGGATCTCGCTCTAAGAGACACCGAAATGAGAAAGACTCGATGGGGTCGATTTCATTTTCTTTTTTTGATTTTTCTTTTTTTGTTTTGTTCATCGTTTCATTTCGTTCTCATTGAAATTCTGCGGATATTGCACAGTCGCGGATATCTCATTGGACGATATCGGTTCTTCAATTTTCTTTTCGGTCTTTCTTTGAACTTTTCTCCCTTCGCGGTGTAGATTCGAGGCCCGATACACTTCCTCCAGTACGGAAACTCTATCGGGAGATTCTCTCGCGCCGGGTTGCACGTGAGGAAGCGTGCAAATCCGCGATTTCGAAGGCGCCGCAGAGAGAGAGAGGGAGAGAGAGAGAAGCTCGAGTTGTGTATAAAGTGCTACCGGTGTGGTATCGCGTGACAAGCACTCGTTCACGACTGTGCGGTGAAATCGGCCGAAAACACGTGCGACTTGAACTACCGGTGGGGCCACTGGCGAAACGCCCCCAGGGGCGAGACGATAACGAACGGGGTGCCAGTCATTATACCAACACGTATATATGTGCATCTACACCTGCACCTCGTACGTTTTACACGATATAGCATTATCCTCGTATTTCCGAAAGATTTTTCCTACTGATTTTTGTTATATTCCATTTAAGGATTTGATAAAATTGCTAGTTTTTTGTTTACAACGAATGTGTATAAAGTTTCGCTCGATTATTGATTCGACACGAGATTCTCGAATTTCATAATTGACAATGCATATGTAAGCAGTAATGTTCCATGTTGGAACGATTCGTTCGCCCGTTTAAATTCGATCTCCCGGAATTTATATCGACAGTTCGTTTCATTATGTACAAAGTCGACAAAACTGGACTTATGAAAACGGTTTTGTGTCGTATCGAGACCGATACCCGTTTAATGGAGCTCGAACGAATGACTATGGCGATATCGATTCGAAATGTATACAGGTGTGCGCGCTCTCTTTCCTCGGAAGTTCGAAGCGACTCGATATTTAAGCTGGTAAACGGTGAGCGTTTATCGGAGTAGCGCCTTTGTCGTTCGATTTTGTACGTGCGCGACAATAAAAGAGCATTGGGCTGTCGCGAGGCCCTTTCTCTGGAAAGTTAACAACTCGATCGTTCACCGAGCGACGCGTTTCCGGTATAAGTACGATAGCGTATAGATCGCCGCTCGATCGACGATCATAGGGCGATGCGACACCTCGACTTTACCAGCGTTCGAGAATTTCTCGATCGAAAGCGCGTATATTGGTTCGGATTGCAATTCGGTCGAACGGTCAAACGGTCAAACTGTCAAGCGAGCAGAAGGATCGATCGTTCACCGGAAATGAGGTCCGCTCACCCTCTCGCACAATATCTCTCTCACACGCTCTGACGCATTATAACCGAGCTTTCCATTGACCCCCTCGTGTCACTACTCCACCCGATCGAGGAGTTCTCTCGATCCGTCGAGATCTCGGCAATTGTTTCGCCATCTCCCTCATCGGTAACCATGGAGGTCTCTCCCTGTCGTTCTCATTGCTCCTCGAGCTATGGGGGCAATACCGTCGAGTCCACGTGTCTCTGTGTACGTGAGTGTGTAATGACAGTGGCGTCGATAGGTTTCCGAGGGTGGGTCAGAGTATGTAGAGGCGAACGAGAGAACGCGGCACAACTCTTTGAACGCGCCACGACGTCGTCGAAGCGTACATTGGGCGGCAAGGGTCACGGGAGGAGGGTCACCGCGGGTCGATGATTCCAATGGTCCGAGTGCCACACCGTTTCCCTCTCTCTCTCTCTCTCTCTCTCTGTCTTTCTCTCTCGTATCAAACCGTTCCATGATATCTACGTATACATATGCAACCTTGTATACGAACTACGCGATATATAAACCTTGGTTTGCGTTTATATAGATATATTTTCACCTGAGTAAATTTTGGGTTACTGTACAGCGCCGATGTATAGGCATTGAAAATACATCCCTATATATATATTTATACGTATATGCAGTATGTAGACAGTATATACAGGTATTAGGATAGCTTGATGTATGTATACACGCATTTCTATGTCCGGTATGCACAGACGGATTAAGGTAGCGTGTTACACGAGAGAGCTACACGAATTTCTACTCCGGAGTGCCGAACTAAGCCAATAAACGTACTATGTACTTACGTACCTCTGCGGTATATACTTATATGTGTCTATGTGCGTGTTTTTGTGCGTATGTGTATGTGTATGTGTATGTATGTGTGAGATACTGTGAATTATACCGTGGTCTGGAGAAGTGGGCAGAGTCAATAGTATTCACGACGGCGAATGTAGGCTCCGGCTAAATTTCCCATCAATCTAGATTCTCAAACATACTACGGTCCTGTGTACGGTGCAAAAGTGCTTAACACGTATCGAGACAAAAAAGGATTGAACGAATCACGAAATACCTTTCGTAAATTTAACAGTCGTTTAATTTTGTATTTTTACACACGGGATGTTTTATTTAAGATTGTAGGTACATTTAAGCTAGTAATTGCACGTCTGACCAAGATTATCAGATTTCATTCGACTCGAAATAAATTCAGCTCGATCGAGAGCTAGGTTTGAATAAAATAATATCAGACACGTATATTCAGTTTTTTTTGCATTTGTATTTGAATATTTCAGCAACTATCGCGACGCTTGATGTCGCGGTTCGACGTTCTTTTGAATAAATATTGTATTCCATTCTATTCTATAAATGTATCCCGTGGTCGGTAGTGTACACGTATAAAGATTTCAACTGGAAAAAGATCAGATATAGTTCTGACTCGGTTGGTCTCCGTGGCAGACACGTTAAAAGACACGAATGCGCTCGAGCTCGAGTATATCGACAAAAATTTGCATAGACGATGTATGGAAAAAGATCCGAGACGAACAACGACGACGTGTCGAAGCTACATGCGATATATCGATTCGTATATATTTCCTGTACCTACACCGTTATAGGACGGTGTCGTCTACGCTTCGTGGTGCTCCGAGCCAAACGGAAGGGTCGTTTCGAAGGGACGAGACGTATCTGCTTTGAACGTTTTCACTTTCGACGCGTATATACTCCTCGCGAACGTACGTAGACGTTCCTTGTTATCTTTGACTCGACTTCGTGCACGGTGCATTGGATATCTCTCGAGGTTTCTTGTTTCGAGGGATATGGGAGCTTTTTTTGCGCGTAGCAACGAAATATACCGATAACTATATACCCACGTGTCTTTCCAGCCATACGCCCCCTTCTCTTGCTCATGTCGATTCATAGACAATGTTGCGTGTTTATACGGAAAATTTTTCACTTTATTTCACCGTGCGCGATATAATAATTCCTTTCTACAAAATGAATGGGATAACTTCATTTATGAAAGACGAAAGTGAGTCACGATATTCGGTCAATTACAGATAACTCGACGAAGTTCATTACTTATAGCTGTCTCGTACCCAACGTCTGCTTTGTCGCGAACGTCTACCAAGATTTAACAGCCGAAACACGATCAAACGCAACGAGAATGAGAAAAACAAAGGAACTCGAGGACCCAACAAGAAGTTGTACAGCGTCGGGAACCGAATGAAGAGAATTTCGTCGCGATATGCTTTTCGCGTCACTCGGATATTCGTCGCTGAGGCGCGAATGCACACACGCAATTGCGTTCCGCTTTTGTCGCTTCGAAACGAATGGATCCACGAGACAGTCGCGTCTCTTTGCGCTCGAGCTTTTCCACACGCGTTTCTACTCGATGCAGATGGCAGTCGCAAAATGTCTGGTACACTTGGTCCAAGCGTGATATGCAGCAATTCTCGCGCTTTGGCAACATAGTCGAGAAACGATGCGCGTCGACATTCAGCCGAGCAACGCATGTTCGACCCATTAACTTGCCTTACAGGAATTTATAAAAAAAACGACCATTGCATGAATATATATATATATATATATATATATATCGATATATGTATATCCAGAGTTATAATATAATTCATCGTCCATATTCTCAGTTTTCTAGAAATTCAGTTTTTCGAAATTTGGACATTTTAGAAATTCCCAATGAATCCCCAATTGGAAATGAATCGAGAGGTGGATATAAATGGAATAAATCAATAAGTATCGCTTCTTTAACCGTACATTTTCCATGAATTACATTCACGAGTAGTATGTAAACGACTGTTGGGAATTTCAATAAAAATGGTTCGTCTCTCATGTAGCACCTACGGTACGATATATTGTGTACTGAATGCGTATGAGCTATATATATATGTATATATCTACTGCCGAGTAGTACATAACTGTTGTTTGGTAGAGTAGCGCAGTTTGCCGGACTTTTGTTTCCGTCAGAGTTAAATTCTCGTACGACCCAATTCCCGAGAGCTTTCGTACCCTGTGGGTATTGCCACAGCCCTGGACGAGATGCCTCTCGTTGCAACTGCATCGAGGAGACAAGAGACGAGAGAACGCTGCTGGCAATTTCGCGAAAAAAAAAATAAAACAAGAAAACAAAACAAAAAAAGAGAGAGCACTGCCTATGGTGCAGCTCTACTCTCCGAAAGAACCAACAAAACTCGTTTCACTGACATGCCTCTCGTCCTCCTGCAATCACTCGGGATTTTATTAGTTTAGTATTTTTAGTTTTCCCTATTTTTGTTCGTTTTATTTAATTTCATTATTTTGTCATTTATCCATTTGTTTTTCGAAACGTGGCATTACTTTTCACTATTGATTAAATTTTGAAACGAACTAAACGAGAATCTTTTAGTAGTTTATATCTATTCGTTTCTCGATCGAATGATGTTAATTTGACGGTCTTGTTGAACGAATTAATAAATTATGTCTTTTGTGAATTTCATTAATTACGTTTCCGTTTTTATAGCTGTCTCCCTTTCTTAAGTTCACCGTCCAACTTAAGCCAGAGAATATTAATAAATTCTCCTATGCCCATCTATCTATCCTCCTTTCATTTCTTCTTCCTCTTCTTTTCTTCTCACACTTTCTTCCCATCTTCGTTTCCACTCCGTATATTTTTATACTTTTTTTTCAGCATACCCTATATATATATATAGTATATGGCTAATGCAGTCTTAAGTCTCGGCGCGGATATAAGAGAAGAGTGAACGGCGTACAGTAAGAGCATGAACAAGCGCCCATATATATATATACACACATAGTACATTCATCGAGAGGAGTCACGGTGCGAAGAAGGAGGCGGCGCACGGCTCGCAGACCCCAAGTGCCCTTAATTAACCCCTTTATAAATAACCTCACAAGGCATCCCTAATTTTCCGAGCGTGGTGGTTTTACTAGTTGTGTCTCGGTACGAGAGAGAAAGAGAGAAAGAGAGAGAGACAGAGAGAATGCGCGCGCGAAACAACAAGAAAGGCGAAGCGGAAGAGAGTCGAGCCGAAAGAATGCGGGGAATCGACTCGAGTGAAAAGATATAAAAAACGAAAAAACAAAATACAATGACTTATCGAAGAGAAACGTGAGAGAAGATAGGAAGAATTTCCTGCAGACCTACGAAAGAGACGAATAATGGAGTAAAAACGAATTAAAAATGAAACGATTCATTTTTAAATATAGTTTACAAATTTTTTCCATTAAATACAAGCATTTATCACGAATTAATTTAGAGGAAAAATCTTCATCCCGAAGAAGCATACGAAAGAGGATTTTTTCCCTTCTATTTCAACTTGCATAATAACGCACGTTAAGTTGCTTGACAGAGCACCAAACAAACCGAGGGTTAATCCTCCTCCCTCGCAGTCCCCGTCCGTCCCTAATTTTCTCCACTTTCCCTCTTTAATTTTGTCGTCCAGAGTCTATAGAGTTAGTCTCACTCCCTCCTTCATAAGTAAATATAGACCACAACGTGATGAGGGGGAGGGAGTGGGGTGAGAGATGTAGCTCGTGTTAATTATCCACACAGCACACGAGACCCATTTCCCCTTGACCCCTTCGCACGAGCGAGTGCCAAGTGAACGAGTGAGACGGAGAGAAAATACGAGAATTAGGAAGCTGGAAAAAAAATATATGTAACATCGCGCGATGAGTAAATAAGGAGGGACGCCAGAGACAGAGAGAGAGAGAGAGAGAGAGAGAGAGACGAAGAGAGGAAGAGGACGAGAAGAAAGTTAAAAAAAAGAGACCCTCGACACCCGCAGGACCGTGAATTCTTCGGGTATAATCTGTCCGACGCGTGTGTTTCGTCGTCTCGTCACCGAGCCAGCGTTGACGGAGAACAACTTTTTAATTCGACTCAGTGTGTGGGTCCTTGTCGTCCCGTCACTGTACTCGCGCGTGTACAAAACTCGACATTGTCATCAACGTATCGACTTCTCGTCGTTCCCAACTGACGCGAACGAAAAGAACGAAGCGCGTTGCTCGTGCAATACGTTTTTCAAACTTACGAACTAATTCGGACCTCGACTCGGACCCTGAGATTAGTTACGGGTAAAAACAATTTCTATTCCTGACGAGGCGACTTCGAAAACAAAGTAATCAAATACGAGCGGAGGGAACGAAACAAAAAATGGGGAAAATGACTAAGGAGAAATATATAAAAATAGGATAAGCAGTAACAGGAGATAGTCATGGGCACAGGCACAAAAAATCAAGCGTATATATATATACATATATATATGAAGTGCAAAGTCACCAGTTGGTGCGCGTTAATCTCGCGGAGTAGCGCCGAGACCTTGGAACCCTTCGTGAAACACGCCGAAGAGTCCCGCGGTCTGGCAAAAAGTTTCCTTTTTTTTCTCTCGTCTCCGTCCTTATTTCAACCCCAGCTAGAATGTCGGAGCTAAGGGTGCGGGGCTCGTTCTTTCGGAAGGTTTCCGGTGTCGGTCGACCGGTCCGATCTATATTATATATGCCCGTTTCCGCGAGAAAATTTTCCGGGGACTCGAAGCGAGGGAAGGAGAACTCCTTTCGGTCGGAGCCTCTCGAGGATTATTAACGATTATCGGAGCAAACCCCAAGAGGGCGGGAGCAAGGAGAGAAAAGAGAAAGGGGCACGACTCGATAGGAACGGCCGCGGATTAAATACGGGCGCTTTATTAATCGCGCTTCGGTGAACTCGATATTGAAAAGCCAGAAGGTCCGACGCGAACCAGCCGGCGAAAATATAAACTCTCTCTCTCTCTCTTTCTCTCTTTCGTGGCTGACTTAATATATAGTTACATCTTTACGCTGCTTTTCCCATACGAGCTTACTACTTGTGATAACTGTTCGCCGGTGGAGCGTACATCGTCTGATGCACGTCTGATGCGTCTGATATGCGTTTTTCAACCCTTTGAAACGGGGTAAGAGTATCTGTGTACTTTGTTAAAAACGAGGACCTTTGATATCGAAAAAAATGAATTTTTCAAAATGCAATGATTGAAAATTGAAATTTTTTAATTCGTCCCAAGTTATTAGATGTTTTTTTATTTTTCTAAACGCTGTTCAAACGCAACGAGTGAAGATTCACGCGTTTCGTTCACGTACACCCCTTATATTATTGTCTTAACTTGGAATATTTATCGGTTCGTGTAACTAAATATTTATGAGATAACCAAACGACTTTTAGTTCGAGAATTCCACATGCCGAAGGGGGCCACACCTACGATTCAGAAAATATGTAAATCCAATGAGCCCCGAAAATCTTGTAGCCATCTGTTACGTTCGTGTTTTTCTTTTCCGTATCTTTCTTCGTTTTTTTCTCATTTCATTTTTTGTCATTGTCGAATGACTAATGACGAGTCCTGATAGAAATCAGTTTTTCAAATACGTCATTTCGTCTTGGGTGTCGCGTCCCGCTGAGAAGACGAAAGACTATATATATATATACAGAGCTACACGAAAAATAAGTAATTACCCGACGTTGTTTTCTTCTCGATAACCGCGGTGCATTAGTGACCGAGATGAAATATATTAGCGATACGGAAAAGCTGGATTGTGTCGCACGATCACCCGTCGGCTAAACGGACATTTTAATAAATCATTGTCGTATTACAAATGTCGAAATATTATTATGAAATTGTGGGATATATTTGTCGCGAAAGATGGTGTAATATAAGACATCGAGAAGAAATGCGAATGAGTAAAGAGAAGGAAAGCGAGGGTTGCGGAGGTGGACGAAAGGAATGGGGGAGAGAAGAAGAAAAGCTCGTGGCCGCTAGTTACATTCGGTGAGCCGAGAAAGAGGAGCAGCCTTATTTATTACCTCTCGCCTCGACGAAAAGCCCGCCTTCTTTACTCGTACTCGGTGAATTCTCTCAACCCTCCTTATCCACCTTGCACTTTCACAAGCTCGCGGCGCTCGGTCGTCACTCTGCGGGTCACGAAGGGGTGGGGTGCCGTCCACTTTCATAGAAAACCAGTACACGCTCTTTCCCTCTCTCGCGAAAGACAGACGTAGTGGTTCTTAGACTCGCTCATTTTATATCTCATTCCTCTCTTACACTGTCTCTCCTACAGGGAACTGCAAATATTGTGATAAAGCTCGGAAATGAACGTTTTATTTTTTGAAGCATAATCCAGCTAAAAAAGCTCCAATTTTCTTGAATAATTAGCTTTCAGCTTCGAGATTTAAATAGCATTGACATTTTGTTGTTGTTGTAATTTGGAGAATGAGTGTCGATATTTATCTCGTTCGAAATTCATCCGTTATTTTTCCTATACGGGTAAACTTTTCTTGATAAAACAACGATCGGACAATCGATAATTTCGGTAACTTGTCAAAAGTAAAAAATGAAGTGATAGAACATAGGCAATTTGTTATTGAAACACCCTCTACATCTCATACCATTAGCTACATACAGAACGGAGTTCACTCGGTGCCTTATCTCTCACTCTCGCATACGTAATCAGTCGAGGGAAAGAAGCCGACACAGGTCGAGATAAAGTCGCGAGCAGAAGAAACGTATGAGTATAGAAGGAGGGGTGAGGGTGAAGAACGAGAAACAGAAACAGGAGAGAGAGAGCGAGAGAGAGGGAGAGAAGCAAGAGGAAGAGAGGATAGAAGGTTATGCGACCGGTCGCGCAGGGTGAGTAGTCAACGAAGACGACGAGGGATGAGTGAGAAGATAGAGAGAGAGAGAGAAAGATAAAAAAAGGAGAACGACGCGTATATAGAGATGAGAACGAGAGTGTGCGACGCGAGGGTGAGGCCGAGAGTGAGTCTCGGAGGCTTGGTTTAGTCAAATGCACGCGCTCCGGGGGATCCCTGCATAACTTGTCGACTGCAGCCCGTGTGCTCTCGTCCGTGCGCTTGCCTCTCTTTTGTTTCGTATGCTTGGACGATTCTGGCGAGGCCGAGAGAAAGAGAGAAAGAGAGAAAGTGAGAGAGAAAGAAAAGGGAGAGCGAGGATTTCTGGGTAATATGATTGGACTCTGCTCTTCTCGTCTACAACTTTTCTTCTAACGTCTCAAGGTCTATACGAAAATTAAATTTAAGGGTACTTCCTTCCCTCGCACAACAACAATAATTTTTCACAAAAATTATTTTAATATACAAAATAATGAATTTTCTTTTTCAAGGGTTAAAATATTAAATACACACCGTGTCGAAGAAACTTTTGCTCGAACCGTGAATTGGTATAACGCGACGAGGGGTGCGTCACGATTCACGTGGACTTTGACACGATTATGCGAGCCGCGAACTCCCGGCGTACGAAATGAACGACGGAACGAAAATCAGCGAGGGTCGAGGAGGTTGGACGAGATCGCTTCGGGACGTGTTGCGTTGCCCTGTATGAGAGTTTTAACCCGATCGCTTGTGCCCTGTGGCCTCGTGACGTGAGAAGACCATTAAGCTGTTAAATCAGGGGTCAAACACCGTTGCGAAAACGTGTAACCGAATCTGTCCGCGAATTTTCGGTATACGCCGCCCGCGAAATGTGCGTTATTCCGACCCTATCCTGCTTTCTACACCGCGGGACTCTTCAAACTCACACATATATATGTTAAATATATACATATATATATATATATATATGAATGTATAAGCACCCAGCCAAAAATAAAAATTGCGAACATCCCGATCCTGGCTGCATGTACGAAACCTCGAGCTCGCGGATATAATAGAAGTATATAAATATATGTATATGTACAATGTGAAGTATATAGATATAAAATATATATTATAAGAGTTCACGAGGCGTCGTTCTCACACGCCTCTTAAAATGCCTTTCCCACAGGTCTTCGGTCCACACGGACTCTCGGTCGTTTCTACGTGCTATACGCGAGAAACACGCGTACGTTCACGCTCGTACACAACTTTGCACGGGGCCCGAAGGAAAAAAAAGATCTAGACACACATATACAAGAGCGAAGAATCTCTCGTGTATTATTAATTACAAGATAGACAGAGTGAGAAAACGTGGTAGGCGGGGGTGCGAGAGTCTCTCTCGCGCGGAGGCTCAACGGGGCAATGAGAGAAAACGAAACGAAACTAAAGAAATAAAAAAATCCGAGCGAGACACGAGCGGTATGGTTGTGTGCAACGTGGTACTGCGTATGAAAAACGAGTGAAATGAAAGAGGTAAAGAAAAAGAAAAAAAAATCTTAGCTATAAATCACTCGGAAGTGCCTCGTAGGAAGAGCGAGAGGGAAGCGAAGTTGAAACTGAAGGGGGGCGTTTTGTTCATTGCGAGAAAATTAACGTGACCACGAGGAAGATACGCGGGTATGTTCGTAAGACGAAGTCGAGTGAGTCCGAGATTGTGAGAATGTTCTACGAGCTAAAATGTATTTATTTCGATAAAATTATCGAATTATAATTTCTCGTATCGAACGATTATATCGACGAACGTTAAACGATTTCATTACTGATCGAAATCGACGCGTCGAGTGAGTCAGATCTAACGCGGGACAAGTATGCAACCGGCTGAAAAAAATAAAACGAGACGCAAGGAGACAGGAATAACAAAACGTGACGGGGAAGAAAAAATATTGTCGTAAATATAACACGAGGAGAAACGCGAGGGCTGCGAGTCGGGAAGTTTGACGTTGATAAGGAGAGACGTGTATAGTGAGAACTTGGTGTAAGTTCGATTCGTCCAGTCACGTCAAGTCGTTCACGACTGTGTAGGATAACTTCGATCTCAGGCGCCTTGGTGCTAGATATATATATATATATACACATATATATACATATATATATATATATATATATATATGTCTCCAGTAAACCGAGCACCTGCATCGTGTTCACGAGTCCCTCGACGTTCGGCATGAGCTAATTAGCATAGCTGGTATAAAACTGCCCTGCTATCTCTGAAAGCCCAGTCACGTTAGATAAAGGTTATATCTATTGAATAAACTTTCATAAGATTATGTATACATAGGCTCGTATAATATATATCGAGTATACGCCACGTATAAGAAAGAATGCTGCACTTTGTCCGAAAGCCAATAATTCATCGTGTGTTTTGCTACAGCGGCGAACACCCAGAGCAGGTATATGATCATTCGAGAGCTCCATAAAATACCGCGAAGGTTGTTCGATATAATACATTCGAGCTGATTTTTTTTACGATGTCGCGACGAACCGAGTTATAAAAACGAGGGAGAGAGAGAGACAGAGAGCGAAGGAATTATCTCGCGTTAAATTAGGTCGCTTAGCATCTGCCTGACAGACCTATAAACCGTAAAGAGCCGAGGGGTGGAACGTGAGAATGCCAACAACTCGATAAATTGTCTTTAAGTTTCGCGGACTTTCGGTTTATTACGCGAGTTTCTCCTGTTACGCTCCGTCGCTCGCGCATTTTATGTTATACTTGTTAGTATCACGGGACTCATCCGTGGAGTCTCTCGGCGCCGGGCAATTAAAATGTTTTTTATAAAGAACTGTTTCGTACGTGATCGTCGCTCGACGATGAACCGTTGTGAAGAAATACGATTTTTAAGGATTTTTTTGTTTGTAATTTTTCAAGAGTTTGTGATTTTTGCCATATTTTTGCATTCTTTGGGTCGAATTTACGCGATTTTCGAAACGACTGCTACAAAAATAAACGATTCCAGAATTAATAAGCGTTATTTTCTATATTCAACCATTATCTTTCACGACACGGAAACAAAGTTATGCTAATTTGAAATTTCCATATTTTCGCAATTTCATACGACCTCGTAAAATTAGAAAAACAATTTTCCGTCTCTAATTATATTTAATGACCCTTATCTTATCGCAAATTTCTCACTATTCACGATTCGACCCGAGTTTTTATCGAAAAACTAAAAACTCCGTGTGAATAAAGTGCAGAAAAAAAAAACGTATGTTTTCTTTTGTTATTTCGCAAAAATACAAGAGAAAAAAAGCGTTCGAACCGCGATAACCTGCCAGTAAAAATATAACGTACTAGTAGTATAACGGGTCGTCGAGCGACTCCGTGAAAAATCGCTCTCAAACGCTTCCACCACCGACCGTAATAACAAAGCGAAACGAATCGTCGGAGGTGCAAAAACAATATTAAAACGGTGTTATACAGCCGAACGGCAAAATCGCGGGTACGATTTACCACGCGTGGATATATCGTTTCTACCGCGACAAAGGTGGATATCCCGTACGTAGTTTTCGCTCGCGGGAACAAAATAAAAACCTCATTTCCGTCTTGGTATACTCGTGTAGTTTATGTAACTGAAATTTTCAAGAGTGACGTGCCCGTAGTACGTTTCACGCTTGTTCGGTGATCCCATATATATATATGGGATATATATATGGGATATATATATCATATACATGTAGCACATAAGCCATGCGACGGCGTAACCGCGGGCGTGTATATAATTTTCCTCGAGTCCGTAAGCGATCGTAAAACGAGCTTAAATTAAAGCTACTCGCGTGCTCACCCCACCGTGGCGTTTCACGGACGAGAGTCGTGTGTATCGAGAGCTGAGAATCACAAGGGCGTACGCGAGATTCTATCACGCTCGAAAGGACGTTACATGGGTCCTAACGACACTGTTAAAATCATCAACGTGCGCACTCGTAACGTTGCTCGGTGATGAACGCCGAGAGGTTCTCAAGATAAATTCGAACTCTTCGGGTACGAATGAGCTTTCGTCCAGACGGAAGTCGACACTTGGCGCCATTGATTTTGGCACACGTTGCTGGAGACAGGCGTACACCAAAACTACCCCCAACTAAAAGTACTCGCTGCACATTTCGTATCCGGTCTCTTCTCGTACGTCGAGAAAGTTCTTTTTCTGCTCATACGTATTTACGATACGCGATCGATCGCTATTTTTCTCGACGATATTAATCCCTTTTGTTACCCTCGTTTCCTCCCTCTATTCCTTACGTCTGTTTATCTGTTTGCACGGCAAAAAAGATGCTTTCATGTGCCTGAAAATAGCGAATTGGATCCATTCTCGTTTCTCCCTCTCTCTCTCTCTCTCTCTCTCTACATACCTCTTTCATCTTTTCTCTCATTCGTGCGAAGATATACGTCGAGATAAAAACCTACCCCACTCGAGCCGATGAAATTTTTCCATATTCTCGTATTCCAGGACTATGCGAAACGTACGTGGATTTTTCTTCCCGTATACAAACATAAAATATAACATATTTCGCTTTCAATATGCCCGTTTTGTATTTATTCTTTCCTCTTCAATTTCGTATATCCGTTAGCCGGCGAGGTCAGCGAAGAGGGAGGAGTTGGGCGTGTATATATACGTCGCATATTCGCTAGCAAGCATCCCGGATCCAATTCGAACTCTCGAGCGTCTTTGGCCTCTCGCGATCCGGCCGCGCCACAATCATTTTTCCTTCGTTCATCTCGAGACGGGGTACACGCTACGCGAGAAAGAAACGAAAAACCCCGAGGAAGACGGAACGAAACGCGAACGTTACCGTCCTCGATCACTGCGGCTCCTTGGGATAAAGTAGAAATCCTGTTTTCACAATATACATAATAATAACGGTGCCCTCCAGTTTCGCCGATAACCGATGTCCATATATGCAAACAGACACGCGCTCAAACACACACACACACAAGTTCAAAAACCACTACGTACGTAAGCACGGAGAACGGAAGTGATAGAGACGCTGGTTGCGCTGCAATTCAGGAGGGCGAGCGAAAGAACAAAAAAAAACGGTAAAATTACAAAAAGAAACGAAAAAAAAAAAAACGCGGTGCGAGATTGCTGGCCCCGAGTCAAAACTTCAGCTTGGTGAAGAAAACCCCTTTACTCACTGTGTGTATCGAGCGCTCGAAAGTTAGAAAGGCCTAAGTCTCGCCTTTACCCAAATTGACATACGTCCGTTTAACATTGAGATCGTCTTCGACACATATATCTATCGTACGCTACATACAGCCGAGGGGAGAGGCCCTGAGTATGCGCTGCACGGTTATTTCCGTCCGGTTTCCAGGTGCCTCTCGTACACGTTCCCTATCTCAGAATAGTGTGTGTATGTGTGAGAGAAAGAGAGAGAGAGAGAGAGAGAGAGAGAGAGAGAGAGGAAGGGAGAGCGACCAACCATACCGACCAATAAAACATTTGTCGTCGTGCACGCCGCCCGATAATACGAGGAGAGAAGACGCGATGCACCCGTACGGTACTGCATATAGATACGATGCATAACGTGTCATTTATATATATATACATATATATCTATATATAAATGATATACATAGAGGAGTTTCGAACCGACCGCCTCGTTCGCTTCCGCGACTTACCGATTCCTTTATCTATCGTCCGTGACCGCGCGCGCCTGCGATATCGCATATGTATCCTCGCTCGCCGCGAAATAACTGTCCATTCGAAAGAATATCACTCAGGCAGGCTAGCGTTCGATGAAATAAAAAAAAACAACATATATATATACAATATATATATATAAATGTCATTTATATATCGCAAACATTTTTTCTTTTTCGTTTCGCGTAAAAGTGTTTCATTGCGATACGATAAGTCGGAATTTTAGGACCCTCTTTCGTTTCGTAACGCGTCTCGATCTTCGCCATTATGCAATTGACCTTATCGCGATGCAGATTGGTAATGCAAACCGTATATACGTTTTATATATCAGCGCTATAGGTAAAGCCGGGTTTGGCAAATTTTCCTTCATTGTACACGAGAGATTTGGCCGCGGGCTGTACACGCCGCAGCTACGAGGAATATGAGAAGAGAATTGTTATTGGGTACGTATAGGTACACATATATATATATGCGTGTTGCATAGAATCTCCTGGGGTAGGATCAAGTGTTCTCGTTCCATTATCGGGAGTCGGACGGAACGCTGAGAAGTCTGACGTACATGAAAACATTCCATATATATATATATATATATCTATGTATATTCAACGTAACCGCATGTACATCGATTACACAGCCACGTCTAAGACAAGCAGCAGAAGCAAGTTCCGAGAGATCATTTCCGTTGTATCCTTCTGTAATATATCTATACGTATCTACTGTACTTCAAGTATAATATAACCGTGTACGAAAAGTCCTCGCCCACACGTACCTACTCCCAGACGACTCATTTCTAGACGAGCATCTGCTCCTCAGCTTTCCTTAGTTCAACCCGCACAAACCAGACGATACGCTTTCCGAGCTGTTGCTCTTGAATATATATCTCCCGATATAGATATATCGTATATGTGTAAGATGTAAAATTGTACGTACGTAGATATGTACGGATGTATTTACATCTCATAATACTCGTGGGAGTTCACTCACTCTCTCTCTCTCTCTCTCTCTCTCTCTCTCTCTCTCTCTCTGTCTTTCTCTCTTACCTCGCCAAGCTCGACGGAAGCGAATAACGGGTGCGCGCTTCGCGAATTAGCAGTACGAGAGCAAAGTGCATCCGGATAATGCATCGTTCTCGCGCCACTACCGTGAAACGATAGTAGTGGTAGCTGGCGATGCTTGGTGGTGGGGGAAGCAGGAGGCAGTTAAGTATAGTAGCTCGGTAGAGGATAATCGAGACGAGATCCTATCTATCGAGCGATAATTTAACCCGGCAAATAAGGCGTGTAGCATAACGAGCAACGAACACACCGGTAGCGATCTTATCTTGTTGTACATAAGCCATTTTATTTTATTACACACACGAAGTTCATCAATAATTTATTAGAGCGTCGTGGATATGTGGGTATTTGAATAAACTCGTAAGTACGACGTTTCATTTTTGTCGTTGGTTCTTACGAAGTATTGTGTCACCGATTATTTATTTATTTATTTTTTATTTTTCTGTCGGATAATTTAAAAACGAAACGATACTTTAAATACGAAATGTGTTTTATTGGTAAATTGTTTATCGGCGAATAATTAATGTTTCGTTCTTCAAATGTGAGAATTTTTAATTCGATCTTTCTGTTCCCACGTTATTCGCTTTATTCGAATTTACCTGGACGGTTAACGGGATGTTTTTATATTTAAATTTCTTTATATTCGAGAGTTAATCGAGCGATCAAAGTCGAAACTCACGCGCTTCGAGTTATCCATTACCGATCGCTACGCGCGTGACATACGCGATATGTGACTATAAGGCGTAGTCGCGTTGACGGCCACGAAAATGCCGAAATAACTGGGAAGTAAAAAAACGATCTTACGTGAAACCACGATAGATTCGAGGGAAGCGAGAGAGGGAGAGAGAGAGAGAGAGAAATCGTGCCAGCATGATGAAGAGACGGGTCTGAACATACGCGATGAGCTGTCCGCGGCACGACGCGCTTCTAATATTTCTTCGTGCAACGTGCGCCGACTTCTCGAGACCTTACGACTATGAGAGGGGACCACCAGGATCGCGACGTCGTCGGCCCCCAAAGTATTACGTACCTACCTACATACCGGTTCTCGCGGTCTCGACTCTTTATACGTACGCCGCGATTATCGTGCCGCGATACGAGCCGCCTCATCTTTTACCCGATACGAATGTCAAAATCGATCGATTAATTCAAACGATAATTCGATCTTATTATTTTTCTCGAGCATTTCATTCATTTTTCGTTCGATCTTTCCTCCGCAAATTGGCTCGAGACGATATAACAAAAATAAGTTCAACCTCGTGCGAGAAAATCTGAATCTTGAATCAAAATGAATTCCATCCCGTGTGAAACAAAAATTGCAAACGTGGCATCCAATTTTTTTCTTACAGCTCGCGATTATAAAATCCCACATGGAGCATTCTCATTGTAGCTGCAACGAGATTATATCTATATGTGTATCAATACGTCGCGACCTAACGAACTCGACGGCGTCGAGCTCGCGATCTCGACGACGAGAGACAGAGGGCGCGCGCATATATATTTCGTTTTTTTTCGTGATTTTTTCTCACTCTCTTTCTCTCTCACTCTCTCGTTGTTACGGAACTTTAACGGCAAACCTTCGAATCCCCTCGAATCAAAGTTCTCGGAAGATGTTGGTGTACGAGAGGGTGAGGCGAGCGAAAAGCGGCTAAAATACGCGTGGGACGTTATTTATTCCGGCACAACGAGAGACAGACGGAGAAAGGAAGAGAACGCATAAAGAGACGCGAGCCTCGTGATCTTGCGAGAAGCTCGTCTCTTTCGTCCTGTACGACGAAATAACGACGGGAATTTCTGCGTATGAGACAGAGAGAGAGAGAGAGAGATAGACTATAGAAAATTTGCAGAATACACACGCGCAACCCGATGAGACCGAACAGGCTTGCATAGCTTTCACTCGGTCTCGCCTTCCTAAATTCCGCGGGCCCCGTCACACACCGCGGGAGACCGAAATCGTTCTTTGTCGTTCGTAATAAAACTCGAATAATCACCGATGCCGCGGATCGCGGTTGGAGCGAGTAAAAAGATATGAGAAAGGGGGTGGAATAAAAAATATACGGATTTACAAAGAAAGCAAGATCGCGGAGTGAAAAAGCGTGTAATAGTGGCAGGCTTATGTATACATATATATATATATATATATATATATATATATGCATATACGTACCATAAGCACCAAAATCGCGAACGGTCACGCACGCTTTATTCACTAATTAGAATAAATTGCTCGGTGACGAGATCCCGACGTTATCGAGACCGTGTATCTCCTCTCTCGCTGCAGGCTGAGTACTCTCATTTTACGAGTCTTCTCCCCTTCCCCCTCTCTCTCTCTCTCTCTCATACTACTCTCAAAGGGAGTAGCACTCGCTCAGCGATCTTTCTTTTCTCTTCGTTTTACTTCCCTTCTTTTTGTTCTCTTTTCTCAACGAGCAATTACAAGAGCTTCTTCGTCAGATCAGTTCATTTTATTTTATTTAATGTTTTAAGTACTGGCAATAAGTACACCGTGAGCGTATCATGACAAGATTGCAAGCTTCCGGGAAGATTGGGCACTCGTGTTAAATATTGTAAATTCAAACTGCGCGCGGGTGTAATTTGTACATCCGCGTATTTCGGGGACGAAATATTTCGGATATAAATCGGTCTCGCGCAATCTCCGCCTCTCGTTGTTAATGGGCATACGGAAGACCGGGATAAAATATGGCACTTCGTGAAAATAATGACCGTTTAACGGATCATTTAAAAAAAATTATGTCTCTTGCCTTTGAAGGATTATACACGGGTTATTCGATTAAACCGATTTTATCACAGCGATAAATTTATTTTAAGGCCGAAAGATGTTCCCTGCAAAATTCTTATGTCACAAAGATTCCGGGTTTTATCGGTTTTCTTCATTTTGCCCCGTTCTCTGCTATCTATTGTACAAATGCACTCGCATAATTATATATATATATACGTCGAAACGTGTGCAAGAATCCCGACGATCGTAAGGATTTTGCCGCACCCGTACGAGTTATCCGTCCGGTCCGTGGACCAATTAACGTTTCTTCCTTCGGCTCACTGGCTATCCTGATCCTGACGTCTATATAGCAGGACTACGGTTTGCCGGATCCAATCGGGGTTGAGATTGAAAGGGTGGCTTTTCCGACGCCCAAGAAAAGAAAGGATCGCGCCACGACCTCGCACTGTACCTTTCTCAGTGTTTATACTTGTCTATGTGTGTCCGTGTGTGTATGTATATATGTATGAGGTGGTAGTACCGTATACGCGAAGCTAACCCGAACGTCTTTACTGGCAACTGATATTAGCAGCCATCAGCCATCGGATTAAAAGCTGTAGCAGACAGCACATCGGAAGTTTATTGCGTTTGGTCGCGGACCCTGAGCCCGGTTCGTCCAATTGGAAGAAAGCTCTTCGATAGCGCTAGTTGCCAGCCTGCGGTGGTAAGGATGCCTTCGATTAATGACTTTCGATAATTGCAATCGATATAACGATGTTGGTACGTTGAATTCTTTTTTACGATAGGCGATATAATAAGGTGATAAATGTTGTATTGGAATTTCGAGTTGAGTAGAGATCCGATCATCGAGACACTCGGATATAGAAAAAACGTAAAAAAAAAATAGAAATTCATCGTCATTTCGAAGTTATTGAATTTTAATTAAATCAATTTGATATCGTTGTATTATGATATTTATTTCATGCTTCACACTTTTTGCCCAGACTCGTATTTGTGTCTCATATCTGGATCAACGATCATCTACAAAATTGCAGCTGCTACTGTTCACTTATCTCGTTTCGCTTAGCTGAATAAAGCCAACGAGTGAATCTCACGCTGATAACATTCCAAACACCTGCGAGACTCGAGGATTATTTTACAGTCCATTGTTGATGATTTCTAGTCCGACGTGGCATCGAGAGAGATCCCTCGTTACTGATAAGTCGTTCAATGGAGGCGAGAGAAAAAAAAATCACCAAGAAAAGAAGGAGAAGAAAAAAGAAAAAGAGAAGGAAGAATAGGAAGATGAGTGGCAGATGGTTCGTTCTACAAAAAGAGACATCGGGAGTACGAAGGGAATCTCGCTCGGACGACTTTATCAAACCGAGAGGCTCGCGAGTAAAATGTCGGTACGTCGTACAATATAAGTGTGTACGTTGTAGAGCTAGAATGAAGGTATCCGCGCAAGGATACTCGTCGGGGAGAAAATTTTCTCTCATTGCTCAAGATGAGTGGAGGAACTCTGCTATACGCGGCCTGGCACTCACAGCGAAATCCTATCTACGATCTGTGTTGTGACAGTTGAGCGATGGCATAATAAGTTTTGTCGGTTCGAGCTCTCAAGTTTCACACGTTGGGTGAGATTTATATATATATATATATATATATATATATATAGAGAGAGAGAGAGAGAGAGAATTTAAAGATTATAGAAGGAGAAATAAAAGCGTGCCATCCGCGAGAACGGTTGTCTGCGTTAGGCACGATGGACCATATTATAAATATATATGTATATAGCGAAGATAGAATGGAAAATTTTCTGACGAGAGTTGACGTCGAGCAAACCGCAAAATAATCCGAAACCCAGTGAAAGAAAGAAAATATATACGAAAAGGGTCGCGAGTGGAAACAGCCACGAATTATTTCATACTTTACACCTGGGTACCCCGACAAAACGATTTACATAGGGATTTTCAAGAAACGTTTGAGCTTTCTTGCTGTCACTTTCCCTCTCTCACGCCTGTGCCAACCTACGCAAATTGTATTTTTATGCAAATATCTACTTATAGATATATATATATGTACATATATATACTTATATATATGTATGTGTATATATATTCACGAATCGCGAGAGCTCATCCTAGCGACGTTGAAGCGCGTTGACGTTATTCGCGATTAAAGCGCGTTCTCGCTGACTGGAGTTGTTATATATCGTCGGAATGCTATAAATGCGGGGTGTACGCAGTTTTGTTTTACGATCGTAGGTATACACGCTGTATAATGTGCTCAGAGAAAGAGAGAAAGAGAGAGAGAGAGAGAGAGAGAAAGAAGATGAAAAAAGAAGATTTCGTAACGCGCGTGCGCTGTTAATATTTGTCATACAGCGGATCGCTTCTCTCGCTCCCGTCGTAAAGTTTTACCTGGTCGACGACGACGACGACGACGACGACGACGACGAGCTTGCCGAGAGCCTCTTGCTCACGCCACGAAGCGGATATACGCAATAGCCGCGGATACGTCCATACCGGTCGTGCTTATAATGGATATTTAAATATCCGTATTACCGTGAGTGTCGAGAGAAAAGAAAGGAAAAAATACGTAACGAAGAATAAAGAGGATGAAAAATTGTCGTTTTTCTTCCGCCAAAGTTGTGGCGGCCGAATGACCAGAGCTGAGCGTCGTTCGCGGACATACAGGCGATACCGGGCCCACACGTTCACGAATACATAAATATGCATCGATACGGTGAATCGGAGAGCGGCGAACGAGAGAGAATGAGAGAGAGAGAGAGAGTGAAAGAGAGAGAATGAGAGAGAGAGAAAGAGAAGATTACTATACGAGCCTGAAATTTCGTTTGAAAAAGCGTGGATAAGTCCGGACCCGAAGAAAGGAGAGACTTATACGATTACTTTGTCATAATTATACCGACTATTTAAAAGTCTTGGCATTTTTTTTTCTTACGAGACGATACCGCGCGTTTACCGACGGGAAAGCCGGGTACGAGCCGAAAGATTGAAAGCTGATCATAAATTTAAACTCTCTCCGAGCCACGAAAACGAAGATCCTCGCGTATTTTCCTCCCGTCTCAATATTTTTGTCGCGAACGACATCGAGAAACGTGGATATTTTCGTTTATTTAATTACAACGAAATCGAAATTAATCCTAACATTAATCATTTTTAATTGTGAAAAAACAACAACAACAATGTCCGAGTCGCTTCTGTTTAATTAAAATAAATGTTGCATTTGATAGAGATAAAAATATATTCCATTTGATTCATGTTTTCTCGGTATACTCGGCAGGAATTAAATTGTATACGAAACATATTTACTACATAGCGAATATACGGAGATTACGCGATATTTTTAGCTACGGAAGACGCTAATTAACTAGAGTGCACGTTACAGTTAATAAATGTAACTCCTATCCTCGTCTCTCTTCTCACCCCACCCCCCTTTTTCGACCCCCTCGAACTGCCACTCGCTCTTTCTTTCAGCGAGCAAAATAATCTATGTTGCTCGATCTACCTTTCCCCTTTTGTTTCTTTGGCGATACTCGAACCCCTTCTCGTTACAACCCTTCTCATTTGGATATTACGATCGGTGAAAACCACCAAGAATCAAGGAGTGAGAGACACGAAACGGATTTATAAAAAACAAAACAACAACAAAAAATAGAGATAAATAAGTAAAATGAATATTAAATAAAGCTGGAACGTTACATTTCGAATAACGTGAAATTTCGTTATCGCAATGAGCGTAAAGAAGCTTCTCTTTCTACATTTGTAAATATATATATATATATATATATATATATACGTGTACATATTTCATTGCCCTTGTAGCTATTCAGCGATTCAGCACGAGCGTTTCTCTCACTTTGTTCGCGTCTACGTTCTAACGCTTGATATACCTATATACGTACATAAAAAACCATATAACATCCGTTTATCCTGGAAAATGTGAGTCTACTCTCGTTTTTCCCCATTCTCTACTGCCCTTCCTTTTTCCTCTTCGCGAACGCCCCGTCAGAGAAAATGCATAAAGTTCCATGTACCTTTATCTGTGTATATTCGTGTGTCTGGTCTTCCGACAGTTATGTTGGTCCACACGCTGGGAAAAGCAACGAATAAATTCACGGGGAGATGAGCAAGGGTGTTTATATTTTCTCTACGTGCATATACGTGCCTCTCTCTCTCTCTCTCTCTCTCTCGCTCTCTATAGAAACGTGAAGCCAAGTGTACGAGGATCTCCCTCATAGCACCGTGTACTTGATATTCGCGGATTATACGTAACTATATTTATATATATATATATATATAAAAGCATGCCTGCATAACCACTGTACCAAACTCCATTTGACGAGTACCTACGTGGGTTATGCGTGTAGGAATGGGACACGCGCGATAGCAAACAGGTGAAGGAGAACATGTGGCGGAAGGGATGGAGCGGTTGAGAGATCCATGATGCTTACCAAGGTGTATCAAGCGAATGCATCGCGACTTTTGCGTGTACGCTCGATTGTAAAAGCAACCCGTATACACGGTGCTTTTTCCGGTACATGACTTTCTACGAGAGTTCTACACGTCGAGTATCTTCTCTAGTGTACGCAATTCGTGTCTACGATGTATATATATATATATATTCCAATGTGTTTATAGCGAAGCGTTTATAATAAAAACTCGAAATGTACCGTGTGGATAACGCTGTTTGTTTGTACACGGCGTGTACGTGCGTTCCGTAACGCAGCCTATTATGAATTTCCGCATCACGGACGTCCGACGGTCTGAAATTATCGGAAATCCGACGGGACGAGCTTTTTCTCACTTTTTTGTGTCGCATTCGTCACAGTGCGACGATATACGGGATTCTTGTAATAACGAAAATTTCCTACGTCAGTTGGTAGATTTCTTAAACGGTTTTTTTTTTTGTTAAAACGAAAGCAGCGAGTTGTGAAAAAATATGGCACGAAATTGTACCGGAGGGGGTGGTATTTTGTTCAACCCTCTTCGCATTTGGTATTTATCACGCTCCGAAGCTCGAAAGTAAAGACAATAAACAAATACGCGCGTGCGTTTATTTTCCATCCGGAAATAGAGAGAGATGGTAAGTTACGTAACGTTACCATTTTTATCGCACGTCGGTTGAGCAAATGGCTCACCAGACTTTGACCTTTCGTGCATAATGACGACTTTTATTCGAGGCTTTCTTTTTCATCGACGTAATACGCTTATAGAATAGTTTAAGCGGGAGAGTTGACCGTTTTTTTTTGGTTTCCTTTGTCTAAAACGTAGGGAAAATTACTCGTCCACGGGTTATTCGGAAAGGCCTTGAAACTCTGCTTTTCCTTTCGAAGATGAGAGTACGGAACGAAAAGAGCCCGAGCCTTCGGTTGACGATATCGAGAGTCGATGGGGGAAAGTAAAAATAAAAAAAGAAAGATACGGAACTCCGCGCCGGTGAGACCCGAATACAAAAGTGAGATCGTGGATATAAAGATGGAGAGAGAGAGAGAGAGAGAGAGAGAGAGAGAGAGAGACGGGACGAAGGAGCGCCGAAAAAAGAAATGCTTAAAAAAATAAATCGAGAGAAGCAAAGTAATGCAGTGGCTATTCATCGTCGTAAATCGCGATCGGTTGGTCATTAGGGGCGGTTCAAGAGCGCTTAATTATCGTCTGGTCGATCGAAGCCAGTAGATCGAGAGTGCGCGCGGTGCCTTTTCGATAAAAAAATCCTTCTCTGTCTCTCTCTCTCCCCTTCTCTCTCTCTCTCTCTCTCTCATACACACTCTTTCTCGGTCTCACTTGGCGACGATCGTTTCAACATCGAGATACTGTCCCTACCGGCAATGTATAGCCTCGGTGCCGCGAGTCGGGCAACGGGCTCAATTGCCGCCAAGAACCTCTCTTGGCCAGCGACCATTCTTCAGTTATTTCCTATTTCTCTTTCTGTACTACAGGACTATATATGTATATATATTTGTATGTGTTTTCTATACTATGGAGGATGCGGAACACATACTGTATATATATGTACGCCCGAAGTCACCGCCAGCTCTTGCAGCTCGTTGGCCGTCGCAATTAAGTACTTCGCCGTGACACGACGACGCGACGCTTCGCTTATAATACGAGAGAACGAGAGAGCACGAGAGAGAGGGGAAGAGAGAGAGAAAGTACCGAGAGAAGTCCTGAGCTAGAAGCCGATCTCTGCAGCGGACTCTCGCTCGTTTCTGCTCCAGGGGATTTTCAATCCTCCGCAGCTGCTTTTCCGATAATAACGTCCCGCTAATAATTACATGCTGGCAGAAACCAATTATTTAGTAAATTTATTAATCCCACTACGTCTGTCTCACTCTCTCGCCTCAGCTCGAACGTCCGACTCGTGGATCACGGAACGATCTACGGAAAGGGTCATTACACGTGATTTTCGTTCTCGATAAAAATCTCGATAAACAATTTTCAGTAATAAAAGGAAGTCGTTAAAAAATATTGCCTTCGGGATTGAAAAAGATCGGGATATATTCGTTATCGGTTCGTAAGCCATATTTAACACGAAGATCGAAATAAAAATTGACGAGTCGTCGAAATAGATCGATCGGAGAAATAAAGGATAGTTAAGTTTACATTGATTTTTCCAAACCAGGTGAAAGCAACCGATCACGAATCCTATCGCCTCTCTACGGAATTAGAAAACAAATCTCGGAAAAAAAATCACTACATCTCGTCCGAAATGAATAGTTAAAGAAAAATAATCTTGTGCTCTCGAGCAAAATTGCTTTCACGTCTTACGGGCCTTCAAAAGCCATACAACCATTTATTTATACGCCGAGCGTCACACATAGTTATTTATATACCCATATATAAATATAAAAATACAAAAATATATGTATATATATGTGTGTATGTATATACATATATACATGTAATACATAAATATGACGTTTCTGAAGAGCGTGCTGTGGGGGTGATGTTACTACTCACTGAACTCTCTACTCCCTCTCTCTTTCTCTTTCTTTCTCTCAATCCCTTTTTCGAAAGGGAGAGAACGAGAAAGAGAGAGAGAGAGAGAGAGAGAGAGAGAGAGGTTACGCATTATAAAGCTTCGCGAAATATTTTCAGGGCGAGACCGTCATAACTCTCATAGCGTTGGGTTCGTCGGTTCGCCGGAGAGAGCGAGAGTTTTGTGTACCCGTTTATTTCTCCTAGGCCATGCCGACGTCAAGCCCCGGTGTGCTTTTCCCTCAATCCCTCATCCTCCGTCGGTTCTGCAGTTAGCTCTCCTTCACTCTTTGCAATGTATCCCCCGAACATATATATAGATATATAGATATGCATACTCTACCGATACAGCTATATAGGTTCGTTCAATGTACAGACTTTTTCTTCCTTTCCTCCCGCCGTTATTCCCTCAGTGTTCTCTCGCGCGTCGAAAAATATGAGCCAACGCGAATTTGTCGTGGTCTTGATGTATGACTAGAGCGCTATATGTATATATCTACGTAGCGCGTAGGCTGTACGGTATCCCAGCTATTAGTATCGTCGGCGCATCTCGACGCCCCGAAGCTTCCCTGTCTCTCTCTCTCTCTCTCTCTCTCTCGCTCTCTCTCTCTCCCTTTGTACACCCTCTGAAGTTTTCGGCTCCGTATGTTGTTACACGCTCGCCATGATGACGACGAATTAGGGGGCGGACAAATTTTTGACGGTCTACCCCGATTTTCCTGGCTTACCGTGGCAACGAGAAGCGAGAACTCGCTGTTTGTTACCAACACCCAGCAAAACGGAAGGACGAGCAGAAACGAGACTGCTGTTTATCACGAATTACACACACTCGTGTATATTTCGTAAAAAGAGAGTCTCGTTTGCCAATTGCTCCGCGTTCGACTATCGATCATTATGCTCGAGATGAAAATAAGTAAGAAAAGAAAGATAAAAGAAAACATGAACCATCGAGAACTAATGGATCGTTAGAGTTTTCACTTTAATTATGGCACTCAATGTATTTATGAATAATTATTAAAGGCTCTAATCTTCCAATACGCCGCGGTTGAACGCGATTTTGCCCCGAGGGATATAAAGTAGATGGGGGAAAAAGATGCAAAGGGGTGTTTAATAAATTGTTGTTTTTTTGTATTTCTTTTTAAAGGATGCACTCGCATTTTTTTTCGCTGCATCCCTGCTCCTTATAATCATGCAATTATGCGCATTAAAGGTGTGCAGGCGAAATCTTGTGTTTCGAAACTCTCTCTCTCTCTCTCTCTCTCTC